>CAAKMY010033903.1:0-19239 GCA_901111285.1 Corrigiola litoralis | reverse complement strand
GTTTCTATCTTATAAACCAAGGAGTTACTCCACCTATTACCAATTGGTTTTAGGATGGAAATTCACTTGGGTTATATTGTGGGCTCTCTTTCCTCCTTGTGGGTGTGGCTCAGGCTCATTATGAAATTTAACACTAAGCAATTTAAAAAAACATAATCTATAGTTTAATTTACGGACTCCATACCAATATCTGACGCGTACCGGTGTCATATGTGTCAGACTCGAGTATTTCAATAAAATTCCCATATGTTTGCCTTAGAAAAAGGAAGTGTTCAAGAGTCCTATTGAGAGGATAATCCAAGATTTTCCTATGTGAATAGCAATTTTTTTTGGTTACAATTTTCTATCTTTTTCTATATATTTCTACCAAATTTTTTAAATTTAGGAATGCATTTGCTACCCCATACAGCCTGTTGTACGTTCTATAGTTATATCAATGTCTGAGGGCAAATTATTAGGTGCTCCCACCTAAATTTCTTGTATATTTTATTGTTTTTCTTGAACCTTTTTTGAAAAGGTACAAGAAAAATGACAATAGGTACAAGAATTTTAGGTGGGAGCACATACTCAGGAGCATGGTATAGATGGTGATGTTTGAGTGCCAAGCATTAGACATAGATACTGGAGATAACATAAAGGATCAGAATAATACATATAACTTTTGTACTACTAGAAGTAAAAACCACCATGCGTCTTGATGTTAGTGGAAAAAAGTAGATTTAATAAGCATATAAAGGACTATATGTTAACACCGTCAATTTTTCCATAAACTATGATATTAAGAATCTAAAAAATAATGCTTGGTATAATTATTTTATCGTCATTTTTGGTTTGTAAGGAGCACATGTCCAAAGTCGTTAGCAAGAATGGGACCTCTAAATCTCTAATCTCTCAATAAGAAAACAATACTTCAGATCATTAAAGCATCTCTTGATTCTTGATACGGAGTATCTCTTAACCATTATTCCAATAGCAAGCATGCACACCATAGACATCAAGAAAATTATTAGATCCATTATTTTTTTCTAATTACTTGGTGTACAGTGACATTACAAAATTGATATAAAAAAATCTCCATATATAAATAACCTCGGCCAAGCTAAGTCCCCCACCACTCACTATAAAGGTTTCTATCACGGAAATTGCAGAGTAGGTTAATTAAGTGGATAAAAAATAGTCAAGACAAGTATAGATCAGATTATCAGATTGAACCCATTGGGCATAGTCCATAAAGATAGTTGAAGAGCCCAAACTCAAGGCCCAGAATCGCCTCATAAGGGCTTACGCGCGACTGTACTATCAAATCAACTGCTGAGGGCATCATCTTCTTGAGCTCCTTGGCAAATTGAATATACTCCTTTTTTCTTGCTTTGGAGTTTGGATTCTACATTCTACAAGCGTAAGCACTGCCGCACTGGCCTTACTTTTATGTTTTAATGTGTCCATTTCCACGAACACGATGATATTACTAGACTACTAGTGTGATGGAAAAGCCGAACAATGATGCAACAATGATCACCTATTATAAGTTTCAATAGAGGGTCTAATCAAGATGGTTTCTTTTTGTGGTGTGATATATGTGCTCCAAGTCGCTTATAAGAATAGAATCTCCAATTACGTGACTAGAGTAAGAAAGCTCTAACTACTCAGCTAGCTCTGGTTTTTATCTACTCAAGATGATAATGTCGGTTATACAACAACATCATAACCCCATTGCCTACATAAAAGCTCTTTTCCAAAAGAAATAATAGGGAATCAGGCGTATGCAATTTTACCTTTGCATTGCACTAATGCACTAGGCAATGAACTACTAATGTACCTAATCAACGAAAAACACTATCAATGTTTGTTTTTCCACGTGCATATGGGTCATATTTAAGATATTCCCATGCACATATAAACCTGTACTTTTGGTGCAACTCGTAATATAATCCGTAACGAACGATTAATCAGGTAAAGACAACAAGACACTATTAGATAATACACTAACTGAAAGACTTTCCAATTCCCATACATGTACACGTTCACTATGCCGACAATGCATATCAATCAGAAGTTCATGTCTCAAAGGCTAAATGAAAAACCTCGATCGAACCCGGTGTTAACTCGAAGATTGTCATGATCCAAGTTGACCTAAACCCTAATTCATCGACCTATAACTAATCCGCCTTACCCAACTATCATCTCTATCTAAATAGCGATTAATACAATATCTCTAGATTTTTACACTCAAAATCTATTCTAGTAGTACTTATCAACTTATCTATATCATGTCCAAAATCGAAGAATTTAATCAACATAGTAAGACTAATTCAACACGTAGCTTATCCTATCAATCAATCATACAATTCCATGGTGTGACATAAAGAACTATCTCGAACAATTTAATTCCCAATATAAATACACCCCACATTCAAACCTTTTTTTACCATCAAAAAAAAAAAAGAAAAAAAATTCCACATTTTTTCTCAAAAAAGCAAAGAAATTTGGACTTGGTGAACCAGAATTTGGGCTTCAAAGTTCGAAAGTTCGTCGATTTAATCATAATCTTTATAGCTGGTTCATCCTTTAATTATAATTTCTTGATCATTTTGCATTGTTTTGTTATGTATTGATTTTGATTGGATTTGGGTTTGATTTGTTCTTGAATTTGATTGTTACAGGTATGATGATGTGTTTGATGATTAAAGATTGAATATTTATTGGAAATGAAGCTTAGTGTATGGTTTAATTAATGGGTTTTTGGGGTTTTGTGTGTTTATGATCATGTGCTATATTTGGGGATTGATAAAGGGTAGTGTTAAGATATTATCATTTTGAAGATTGGATCTTTTTTATTGGTGAATAATGTGATTTGGGTTTGGCTTGAATTAATTTGTTGATAGATTATAGGGTTGAATTTTAGGAAATGAAGTTTAGTGTATGGTAGATTATAGGGGTTTTAGGGTGTATGATCATGTACCCTTTTGGAGGATTATTAAAGGGTAGGAAAGATTAGAATGAATATGGGATCCTGATTTTTTGTGGAATTGTATTGATGGTCTCTTTGTTAATGAAATAATTGAATTTTAGTGTTGAATTTTAGGAGATAAGTTTTAGTGCATTTTAATTATAGGTTTTAGGGTATTAATCATGTGCCCTTTTTTAGGATATGAAGGGTAGAAAATGTAAGAATGAACATTGGAACTTTAGGAAATGAGTTTTAGTACATTATGATTATAGTTTTAGTGATGTTTGCATATTTGTTAATGGAAAATTAAAAACTTAAGGGTTGAATTTGAGATTTTGGAATTTGAGTGTGTTGTTATTGGGTGTTAATTTTGTGCCCTTTTAGGGATTTGTAAAGGTTAGGAAAGATTATAATAAAAATGTAATTTTGTTGAGTTTGGTTTGATTAATGTGTTCATTGCTTGTTTATTTGAGTTGTTATTGTGATTTTCTTGGGTGTATAGCTGATTAGCGGTTTGCTTGCTGTTATTTATTCTGCTTATTTATTTATATTGTGTATGTAATTTGAAACATATGGCTGCACCTCCAGTGTATTAGCTTGTCCTGTCGAAGAGTCTAAGACTCTATGCACCTTCAGTGTATTATCTTGTCCTGTTGAAGAGTCTAAGACTCTATGATAGTCTGATTTCACGAAAACTGCATATACCACTTCTTAGTTTGCTGAAATAGAACACTCTCCTCTATAGTTAGTGGAGGGGAGTTGGGGTGGGAGATGGAAGCACCGTGCTCGTAGTAAATAAGAATGCGGCTTTAGGTTCGTCCTTATTTGGCGTGGGGATATGAGTTATAGACGTAGAGTCTGTAGAGGTATGACAGTTGTTTTGTATGAGACGTTCTTATAGTCTGAGATGGTTAAAAAGTAGCCTTGTGCCATTTCAAAAGTTACCCTTATGATAGCTTTTGACCCTTAGGGTAAGGGATAACTGTTACAGAGGGTTTGTTTTGGCCCCTTTTACACTATGAGACAGTGTCCAATTTTATGCTCTTACGAGACAAATTTGAAATATCTTGTGCCTTCATTACATCTTGGCCCTTTTGTACTATGTAACTTATTCTTCTGAGTGAATTTCATTTTAAATTGATTTAGGACTTCAATGCCGTTAGTCCTATTTCCTGATTAAGGTGGGGTTAAGTGATTTCAGGATTCTACACCTTTAATATTGACATAATCCGATTATACATGTCATGATTGTTGGAGGTAGATTGCTATCTCTCCGGCAAATTTTGGACCTGGCTTCCTTTTTTAGCTTTTAGTATATAATATATACGAGTTCGCCGTATGATCATCTTTCTTAATTTATTCATGTTAAATACCTTGCTCTATACGCGGCTAATGAGTGGCTGAGCTCTTTTTATGTAACTCTGATTCCCCGACCTCAGCGGAGACCTTAAATGAACTCTTCTATTGTAACTCTGTCATGTCCATATTAGACATTCCTAACAAGTCAGACACTTCCAAAGAATCTTAGTGACATACCTTAATCTTGAGTCAGTTTTGGTACAATTCTTATGTAGTACCGACCAATTTGAACCCCATCCTGCTGTGGATTGGTCAAACTGTAGAATGTGTCAGTGAAGTGCCTGCGTTTGTCGTCTCCGCTATTCTTTCTCTCCGACAGGGATGGTGTAGCAGTATTCTGATCTGCAAATCGTTGTGCAGACATGCTGAGTGAACTGTGTTCAGAGGTGAATAAATTAACTTCCCAAGAAAATGGGTTACATGAAGATGAGGTGATAGAAAACTTTATGGGGTAGGTTATGAAATGAAGATGTCTTCACCCGAAGATGTTACTCCAGGTAGGAGTGTCCCTGATGGACAAACAACATTAAGTACTCACACATTTTCCCTGTATGGTTAATTTCGTTTTAGACAGCGATTGATTATTTCATCTACTGGTTTGACCATAGGTTGAGGCATGTCTGGTCATCTCCAATTTAGTTGGACTTCCTTTTTGGACCTTCAAGGCACCAAGAGATCTTGCAATGCTGTTGGTGACCACCAAAAGCCCGAAGCTGTGGAATTCCTCATTGCTGAATTATATTTTTATTAGTGGGGTTTCTGTAGACCTTTATTGATGAGTCCCTCTCTGGGAGTCATGATGATTGGAGCTGTGCAGCCTTGCTTCGATATTGTTCTTGCTGATTTCCTTGTTCTGCAGCCGTGTAGAAGAAAGCAAGGATGTTTGCCTGGGTGGCTTGGGTGCTTAGATGTACCTTTTAGGGGTAATAGAGTTAGTCTTTAACGCAACTCTCAAATGCAGGTGTTTAGCTTGCCTTCAGCAGCTTAGTTACCGTAGACTCCATCATGGAAGCAATCTTGAAGCAAAACAAGTCAGTGCATCATCTTGAGCAGCAAGAGGCGTCAAATTTACTACAACCAGAGTGCAACAGCTCAGAAGAAGTCTCAGATGACCTGCTGGACAACGGATATATGGAATATGGGTATGTCCTCTATTGCCCTCAGCTATTCTCTTATTTAAGATTTATGTTCTTCGTTTTCTCCTTAACAAACAGTGATTCTCATGGCAGATGCCAGCATTATCGGCGAAGATGTCAAATTAGGGCACCATGTTGTAGTGAGATATTTGACTGCCGCCACTGTCATAATGAAGCAATGGTATCCATCCTCCTCTGCAATTTTAATCGGATATGTTTCTTTGGTGGCTTACTGGTATTTAGGTTTATTTAAGGGAGGATCATCTGACGTATAGTAGTTATAAATTCAATGGTAGTTCTTTGTGGAGGATTATACGGATAACTTAGTACGTGGTCCTTTCAGTTTAACAGTATCTTATATTGGTGGAATGAGGGTTATCTGTCATTCTTTTTTTAATGTTTTCAACCGGAAGGTAAAAAGGTCGACTCTTCATGTAATCAGAGTTGGGTATTTGTTCTATGTGAACATTTGGTATTTCCCATCGAATCAATCTTATGTCAGGACGTGAGAAACCTGTGTAGGGTCATAGGATCATTTCTGTGAGCTTTATTACACTTACTGGCATCGATTACAGCTTAATTGTCTTAGTTGCGATTGGATGAACTGTTTCCTGTGTAGTTTGTTCCATAGCTACCCTTTCCTTTGTTTGGTGGAGGTGCTGGTGGGTTACTGGGGTGGCTGACTAACTGTGGTATGATTTTCATAAAGTGCATCTTTTTTCTCTTGTTAAGGCTTTCATTGGTCATTATGTGATGCCTGGGTATACATATTTTGTTAAATTAACAGCTTTAGATTTTGATGATAAATTTTTTTTGCACTCTCTTAGGATCTTAAATTTTGAAGTTCCTGTAACCTTCTTACTAAACTGCATTATCCTTTTGTTTTCTCCTATTTTGTTTTTACTGTATCTGCTTGCTGGTTGATGTGCAGAATAACATCAAGGTTGACAAGATGAAGAGACATGACCTTCCTAGACATCAAGTTCAACAGGTATGTTCATTTTTAACATTCACGTTTTTCGTGTTGTGCTTTACCGGAGAAAGCCTGTGTGAGCATTTTGTTGGTGAATTTCACAAGTGACTAACATTGGACCGTGTTTGACAAATACCAAGCAGGTTGTTTGTTCCCTCTGTGGTACTGAACAAGAGGTATGTCTAATATCAAATTTTTGCATCCTGTTGATCCAAGCGCTTCAGTGCTTGACCTATGTCTATCTAACTCTTGTCCATTGCTGTCTGTATAGGTTCAGCAAGTGTGCATTAACTGTGGCGTGTGCATGGGAAAATACTTTTGTGAGACATGCAAGTTGTTTGATGATGATGTAAGTTGTTCCTTCTCCGTAATGCTATCGACTATTGGAAGTTCAAAAAAATGATGCCTGCTTTTTAATTCAGTAGCATATTTTTCGAGCGTCAGCCACCAACTTCTGTCGATCGAGGTAAAACAAGCCCTTTTTTTTTTTTTTAAGCCTAGCTCCAGCCATGAACTGTAGCTTGCAGCACAAATGAAAAGGAGCAGTGAAGGTTGCTGATAACTTTGGTAGTGGAGGATATGAAATGATAATTTAAAGATCCTGCACTTATAAAACAGAAGCTAATCTGTTGGTTTTTGACTTCTTGGTGCGTGATTGAGTCTGTACTCTGTGCTGACGTATGTGGCTTTTTTGCAGACATCCAAGAAGCAGTATCACTGTGAGGGTTGTGGGATCTGTAGGTATGAATACAAAAGAAAATCTGGATGCACCTTCTATACTGTCTATTATCTCTTCTTGCTATTCTATTTCCAACTTAAATGAACACTTTTCTACTTTGGGATGTTGCAATTTCTTATCTGTTTTCCCATGGTGAATTACTTGATACCTTTTGAGAAAAGCTAAAACAGTAATGTCACTGGAAAGTGTGAGAATTTTTTTCAGAGTTTCGCAACGTTCTCTTGAGTCTTGAATGCCCTTTGAATTATCTCTTAAGCAGTCTGAAAGTTTTCAAGAATTAACTTGTGAGGCTTGTTACTGTCCAGGATTGGAGGTCGAGAAAATTTCTTCCACTGTTATAAATGTGGCTGTTGCTATTCTATGGTCCTGAAAAATAGCCACCCATGTGTGGAGGGTGCAATGCATCATGATTGTCCCGTGTGCTTTGAGGTATTGCTATCTTCTGTTAAACATTCTCGTGTGGTGCTCCTTGCTGCATATGTTTTATTTTTTTGATTGAATGATGTCCCTCCATTTGCAGTATCTGTTCGAGTCAAGAAATGATGTCACAATATTGCCATGTGGACACACAATTCACAAAAACTGCTTGAAGGAAATGCAGGAGCATTACCAGTGAGTGCATCACTGCCTTGGCTAACGTACTATTGTTTATGCTCATTCAGTTACAGCAATGTGTATTGACTAGACTGTTGACCATTGTATGGTCATTTTTTTTTAGCAATGCGTATTGACTATTACTGTTGACTATTTTATGGTTGTATATTGTAGATATGCATGCCCGCTTTGCTCGAAGTCAGTTTGTGACATGTCTAAGGTGTGGGAGACATTTGATATGGAAATTGCAGCAACACCTATGCCAGAGCCTTATCAGCACAAAATGGTGAGTCGTGTTGTCCTAGTCTCCCGCAAAGTGTGATTGGTCTGGTCAATAACTAGGGAAGTCGGTCAACGCACACATTTTGATGCCTGTTTTTATCTGAAAATTTCTTTGTGTAGCGCACTTCCACAAAAATCATATTTATGTGTCAGTAGATGAGACACATGCAAACTGGGTAAATGTCTGCGTACTGTTCTTCCTGTTTATCCTTTTGAAAGCTGGAATGTGTTTGTAGAACATGAAGTAATCGTAAAGTGGTGGATGAATCAATTAGTTTTCTAGAATAGTAGTTTATGCATAAGCTTGTCGATTCCATTCACTTGTGGCGAATCAGGAGCATTCACTGAATCATGTACCCTATTCATTTTGTGATTGTTTGTGTTACTTTGCTGTACAGGTCTCTATACTTTGCAATGACTGTGGAGCAAAGTCAAATGTTCAGTACCATGTTGTGGCTCATAAGTGCCTGAACTGCAAATCTTACAACACTCGCCAAATGAGAGGCTAAAAGAAGCATTTATTCAGGAGAAAGGAAGGATATTCTTGGTATGGTTTGTTCGCTGATGTTGGTGACTTGTTTCCCGTTTCCCATTCAAACATGAGTAACTGCATCAGCCGGGCATGTCTAACACTTGTGTGGATTTTCGTGGTGACTGGTGATAACTAGTTGGTTGCAGTTATCTCAACTACTCCTTGAGTCCTTGGCATAGCTTCGTGGTTAACATTTGTAATCATCGTTTGTTTTTCTTTCTCATCGAAGTTTATTCAATTGAGAACCCATCTGCATTCTCTCGGGTGACATGGTATTTCAAAAAGCTTCACGTGTAGTACAGATCCTAATTTTAATTCTTTCTAGCAAGATGACCGGTGTTATGCCGTGGTTGCGCTTTCGGTCGTTTTGTAATGTTCACTTTGTTAAGATCTTGTATTAGAACCTTGAGTCTTGGTAGCAGAGCTCAATCTTCCAAAATTGTTTGACATTGGTCTCTGACTCATATAGTGAATGAATAATTCCACAAGTGATTTTCACTTGCGTTGCAATTCTTCTCAAGATTCAGTTGGGATGTTGTTAAATTCTAAATCTTCTGATATCTTTACTGGTACATAGCGAAAGGAAGCCTGTCATAGAAATTCTAACCTTTTGTACAGCATTCTAATAGGAGCCAAGGACACTGGAGATGCACAGAATAGAGAAGTAACTCTGCTGGCCTGAAGAGTGAGGCTGAAAATAACGAGAGCTGGACCATATTGTTGTATAACTATTTGACTTTATGTCATTTAATATTTTCTATAGTCTCTGAGTGCTCATTTCTTGTTGTGGCCAGATGAGTTCTGCTAATGCCATAATTTGATTCACATAAGAGGCGTGGTCTGTCAGTTTTTTCATATCTTTTAGTTTAAAGAGTGCTGTGTGATAAACAACAATTTTAAATTTAGGTTTCGAACTTTTAAAAGACTACCAACTTTGTTAAACTTGCTAAAACTTTACCAACTTCGCTAGTAGAAATCCATTCTTCTTGTTAATATTTGTATAATTGTAAAGCATTAGATGCTGTGACTCATGCATTGGAAGCCTTAGCTCAACTATTTCTCATTTCAATGCATGGTCTTATGGGCGTCGTGGAACGGCTCTAATGCAACCGTCCAACCAAGTATAGATGACATGTAACTCCATCTAAAAGATCACTTTCTTTCTTTCTTTCTCTGAGTCTTCCTCTCAAATTTACTTGCAAGTTGCAACATCGGCCACTGTGCTCTGCTAACCAAACAATGACGTTGATTGAACACTACCAACTTCTCATCATTCTGTCATTCACGGATCCAATGCAAATTCTTATGTACACCAAGATGAATCCAAATTTAGGCATATTCCTACCATAATCAAGCGACTTTTGTCTGTAAAAAACTCTCTTTACCTTGTGGAGGACCAATCTAAAAAATGAATAAGAGTGTGCCTACTTTCAGTACATTTTGGTGCACCTTAGACTAATTCGGAACTCACTCATCTACTCCGTATTATATGAGATTAGAAAATTTGGTTTCTAAATAATTTGTTGCATTTGTTAGCTAGTTCCAAGAGGTCATTAGCCTAGGTACTTGTTGTTTTATCTTTATAAAGTTGATTTTGTTTAAGCAACTGAATCTATAACATAGTTACTAGATTGTGTTTTAGCTTTATACTCCCTCTGTTCGAGTTGAAAGTTAGTGTTTGTTTGAATTTTTCCTTGCGTGTAACTTGCAAACAGTAACTTTCCACGGAAACAAGGGAATATAAGTCGGCTTTTGCTTACGAATCCCATGTGGAGTCCGGACTCTTTGTGAATATTGTTAGTATGAAACTACATTATGTATTGACGTTATACATTAATGTTAATTTTGTCTTAAAAAATTTCGTGGTAGGTCTATTTTGGACTTGGTTAAGTAATCACTTCAACTCCAAGGCTTATTCATTTATACGCTACTATAAGTCTCTATAGCCCATAAATTAGGATTTTGTCACTTCACATTTGTACAACAGGGACAAATATCAATAAATAGTTTGCAGCTAAGGGGGTCTCAACTGTTACGCTGCATGCTTGACATAAAGTCTCTTAGCTTGAGGCTGTGGCGAGTCCGTACATGTTTGTATGAAGAGTAGTAAAACCTCACTCTGGGACAAGGAACTTGTCTCTTCAATGTGTCCTTGGTCCGTATAACAACAATAATATAGTCTTACGATTGGAGAGTCTTTGGTTTAAATGTGTAAACGTGCAATTCATATCTTTTAAATGTCAACTAGTTTAACAGGTAAAGTTTATAAGAGGTCGTATTCAAGATTATAGATTCAAACCCTTCTACATCACTTTCATGATAAACAAAATAAAAATCACATACCATATGGAAATTTAAGCTACAATTGTTTTAATTCAATTATCTTGAGTTGCTAAACTTGTTTTACCAATCTCACAAGTATGAATATTTCTATAATATCCGTTTTGGCTTTCAACTCTCTTTGAACTTATAAACAAAACAGATTTTGTTTTTTTAGGAGCTGTAAAGACTAATACAAATAGGAGTTTGAACCTTGTTGTCGGCACAACATCTCTACATCATATAATGTCATGTTGACATGCAATGCTTATAAATTTGTCAAAACCTCAACCTTACTACCTTAGTAACTTGGGTGACCATTTGTGATGTCAATGGCTTGTAAAATTGTGTTTTGTGTTAGACTAGAGGTAGCTTTCAAGATAGGGAAGGGGCAAAGGGCCAAGGGAGTTAAAACTTACATGGTCTATGACTCTATACTCACATATATGCCTCTAATAGTCTAATTTAAGAGGCCCTTTGTCCTTACGGAAGGAAAAACCGGCCCCCACAGAGGACTAATAACTGCTAAGGAGCTCCGAAAACAACTTAAGGCAGATACAAACCCATTGCGCTTTCAGCCCTACATGCACGAAAACACCAATCAATTTGAAGTCTTCTACGAGACCGTTTAATTTAAAGTGGTATTTCGAAAATTTTATGATTGGCTTTTTTGTTTAAAATAGTCATTTTGTTACCATATTAATAAATAATAATTAATTTAATTTAATTTGTAATTAAGCATAATAATCTTGCGATCAATTTAAACCTACAAAGTTACTACTTTGGAGAAACGAAAACAGTTTTATGAAAACAGACGCCAACATTATCAGTGAGTTTGTGTTATTGTGACGTGCGAATGTAAGCAGGCCATATGAACTCATCCCAATTCCGATGTTCAAAACTTGTTCAAAATTTATGCTCAAACTTACTATGCTTAAAACCTAAGTTCAATATCTTGGGCATCTTTTATTTTTATTGTTTTTTTTTTTTACCAATGTGCTATATATTGTCAGCTAGCCAAGCTAATTGCTGGAAAATCATGCTCAACAGACTATCTAAGCATCATTTGGCGGCCTTTATCAGCAGGTCTATAAACCCAGCAGTATCGAACATACAGTGATGAAAGGATAGAATTTAATAGGTACCTCCACTATCAATAAGCAGGAAGCACATAGACATAGTAGAAACTTGGGAGCACGAAATAAAGCAAAATGGCTTAAGTTACACACAGCAGTAACTCGGTAAGGAGAGGTCGTATGGAATACTCGCATTGTATTGCATATTTGCATGTGTGTGTTTTCTTGTTAGAACTTTCTTTAGTAACAACATTCGCCTAATTTTAGTTGTCTTTCCATCAAAACAAGCAAATGTATGTGCTTATACATTACACAGCAGAGTAAGCACAGCTTGAATGAAGCAAACAACCAGCAAGAACTTGTAATAAGGTGGAGGTCTTACTCTTTAAGTTTGCAAGAGAAAAACCGAAATCGATCACAGAGTATCAATTAGCTATTCACATAAACCACAATGAAATGAACCATACCTTAATAGAATGCACACGATTTTTATATTCAAAGTAATACTACTATATATATTAATTTCAATAATTTGTCCAGATGGGAGGCTTATACATCAACTCCTTTCAAAATGGTGAACCAAAAAGAAGGAACAAAAAACTTCCTTTTTTTTGTGAGTAGCCATAAGATTGGCTGCTCGCTAGCCAAACAATTGGCATTACAATAAGCTTTTATATCTAAGGTCAAAATTATAGAATTAAAAACTAGCCGATTAGCTATCCTACAGTCACTAGAGCCATGAGAGATGAATTTGCAATGAGCAAGTCTACTAGCATGCCATGCAATGATCATCTGAGGCTGCTACTAGGTACATAAAAGGCACAGCTCTTTTATTATCAGATGATCAAGCATTTGGCAGTTTCATCCATCATGGGCATAATGACTTTGAGGTAAGCAATCATGACTCCTCTATATGGCAACAAACATGCTCTTCTCAAAAATGTCATCACCATTTTCGGACTTTGGAGTCTCGCTGATGGATTTCTCCTGTTCTTCCTCGATCGAGATCTCCTCTAAACGGCAATCCCAGCTGCAAAATGCTTTCTCGCCTCTGCAAGAAGGTGAAAGCAATTCAGCCATGTTTACAATAGAAGGAATCACAGCAAAAATTAAGCACTCAAGACAAGTTTATATATAGGGGCTGACCTATACATGTATATGTCTTTTCCATCTTCCAACTTCTTCTTGCAAAGGTAGCAGTGGCTCAAGAAATCATCTGATGGGTATGGTGATGGTGCAGATATCTCCAAGCAAGGCATTATTGTCTCTGAGATTTCTCTCTTATTTCCAGAATCAATTCCATTGGGGTGACAATCTAAAACACAGTCACCAAAAATACGAGTGGTTTTGGGGTTAGGACCACGAGCAATCACACATGTATAGTCCTCTGAGAGCTCCATCTCTTCGGGTGTGAGAGACCGAGCTAATTCATCACCAGAGGCGACTGGCACTGGGCCAGTAGTCAACTTATTACAAGAGTTTGGACAACGTCCAAGCAAATCAAATTCCAGGCTCCCTTCAAAAGTCCCATTCTGCAAACAAGAGTTCTTGGTCTTCAACTCAGCATTGCGAGCACCCAACCTATAAATCTCCGACGCCAGCCTCTTAGAATCCAGAGAAAAAGACTGGATTTTCGCAAACGGATCATACTCTAAAGCGCTTTCTCCAATCTCAAACAAAACATCAGAGCTACCCTTTTGAAGATTAGAAGGCCTCAACTTGTTGACATGGGGAAAAATGGGATAGTTTTTGGGCAATGAATTCGGTGCCTCGCAAAAACTGGCACGGGTAGGCGAATTCGGGGCCTTGCTCCTAATTTGCAATCCAAATAGTATAGTCTTACTGTTAGATGAAGGGATGGATTTCTCCGCGACTTTTCTATCATCACCCTCACTAAGAGAATCCACAATACTCCCAAGCCCTACCTTATTACAATCCCAACACTTCTGCTGACCTTCTTGACAAGGTTTCGGGAACCTAAACGAGCTGCTCAGACTCGAAAAGAGCTTGAAATCAAGAGGGGATGTAGGGCTCCTAACCGAGTCGCAATCTGCGGCAGACATAGGACTCAATCCTACAAACAGACCAGGAACATTAAAAAAAGAGTTGGTCTTCTGTCTTTGACCAATAGCATCAGATTGTAAACATGTCTCAGAACCACCATCTGATGTAATCTGACCCATTTGTTGGTCTTTCTGGATTGATCTAGCCCTCTTCCTCAACATTCTCACAAAATACCCCTTATCTGCATTGTACAAACAAATGCTGCATAATCAATAAACTTTGTGTAAACATGAAATTAACAGGACCAAGCTCATATACTACAAACATAATCAATTTTTACTTGATTTTGGCATAATGATTGTTATATCTTATAAGTACTACTCTTTCTAGCTATCATTTAAGTAATTATTTCTTTCATTGTAACATTACAATCATATTTAATTGAACAGAAACTTTGAGTGACTATTAAGCAAAGCAATGATGAACCCAGATCATCATCATATAATACAACTGCAATACATACAGAGAAACATGAGTAAAGAATTGACAAAATCCCCAGAAGATTGCATGTATTAAAAGCTCAAATAAAACAACATGCTATCACATGCAAATCTATGACCTTTATTAATGACAAAATTAAGTTCCACCCAACAAACTTCAACCAAAATGCAGCTAAAAAATCATCATGTTTTCACAATCAGATCACTTTTTTGAGCTGAAAAACTCAACAAAACAAACCCAACAAAACTTATATCATAAAAATGACATAATAAACACCAAAAAAATGAGAAACACCAAATAATTTACATCCCAAAAAATTCCACAAAATAAACCCACCAAAATGCAGCTAAATAATCATCAATTTTCACAAATAAATCACTCTTTTGAGCTGAAAAACTCAACAAAATAAAACCACCAACATCAATATCATAAAAACACCAAAAAATGAAAAACACCCAATAAATTTTAATCACAAAAGCTCAACTTCCAAGCTAATAAATAAAAACCCACAAAAAATACTCAAATGGGTAGCTAAAATTAACCCAAAAATATCATAAAGCTCCAATCTTTTCACTTTCTTACAACCTTTCAGCTCAAATATCAAAGTAATCAGCTAAATAAGATTAAATGGTACTTCAAAAAAAAATATCACAATAAAAAAAAATACATACCTTTGTTAAAAATGATGTCCTCTCCTCTTCCAAAAAAAATAAAAGAGAAGAAAACTCAAAGAAAATAGAGCACACAAATATAAAGAAAATAGTGAGTATTAATTTTTTTTTTGGGTTTATTCTGACAAAGTCTCTCTCTTTCTTTTTCTCACTCACAAGGAACAAAAATGAGGGGAAAAAACAGGAATTTATTGAAGAAAAATAGAAAATATTAAAGGGAAAAATGAAAACTTGTAGTGTACTGCAACTCTCAAAGTTAAAAGTGTAAAAACAGTGAAATACTGAAATGCATCAAAATCAGAGAAAATGAAATGGAGTAAGTTTAGTGTGAGAGTGAGAGAGAAGAGTTGAAGAGATGTGACTCATTTATATCAGCTTCTCATATACTCCACTACTCCTTTTTTACTACTGTGGATAGGAAAATTACTGTTTTGATTAATGGTAAAAATAAAAAAATAAAGTACATTTAGTTTGTACCCCAGAAAAAGTACACTTAAGTTGTACCAAAAAAAAAAGAAGAGAATTTAGCTTGTACCCAAAAAAAGGTAAATTTAGTTGGGGCAGAAAGTAGTAAAATGAAGTTTCTAGTCTTTTTTTTTTTTTTTTTGATGGAAAAGAAGTTTCTAGTCTTTTTTTTTTTTGATGGAAAAGAAGCTTCTAGTCTTTTGCCACCTTAGGCTTATTCACCTTAACTTATTTCTATTTATTATCAGAAAAATAAGATAAGTTTGGAATAAATAAGAAAGGAGAAATAAATAAAGCAAAAGTATATTTAGTTTGTAAAAAAAAGAAGTAAATTTAGCTTGTACTAGAAAAAAAGGTAAATACAGTTGGTGTATAGAGTAATAAAAGAAGTTTCTAGCTTTTTGTCACCTTAGTGAGTGTTTTTCTTTACTTGAGTGAGTGGATAATTGATTATTTGGGTAACACCGAATTATGTGATATTAGTTTAAAATAAAATTAATTATTAACAAAGACTGTCTATTTTTAAGATCAAAGTGGACGAGTTTTCTACAAACTAAAGAACTCGAGCTCTTTACAAGCCCGAATCAAATGAGAGATTTATATTTCTGTATGAGGCTAGCATAAAAGTAGACGCCATATCTCGAGACTTAGTGTTGACATCAAATGAGATTTTAAGAGTTACTATATTGTTCACGGAAAATTAGTACTTGGTTTTGATTTAAAATTAGACGATTTTGATATAATTTGTCTTTAAATAAATATATAGTTTTTGCTAATTTATTATAGTTTATAGGGTTTTTTAAACATATGCAGGAAGTCATATATAAGTCAAATGTAAAATTGCACAAATAAATAAGCATAGAATACTTAGATTTAATAATATTTGTCCAATTGTTATTTGAAGTTTGTAATTCTATGTTTTTTTTTTTTTGTAATTCTATGTTTTGAGTTAATATGAGAAAGAAAAGAGGAGTAAAAGGCCATGAGATAAGGTAAAAATGAGAAGTATTCTAGTCTTTTGCCACCTCAGTCAGTCTTCTTTATAGTAGTACAACTGTTATGGTTGACTGTTTTGATAAACATAAAAATAGAAGTAGATTAAGTCGGAGTAAAATTGAGGTGTAATTGTGGTCTTTTGCCACCTTATCAGTAGTACTGTACAGCAAGGATTCAGTTTTACTCTTCTCTTATGACTTGACCATGCTCTTTTTCTTTTCTTTTCCATCTTTGTTCTGTATTGAAGAATTCATTTGGGAGGACTTTAGTTTTCTGTGGTCTTACTTTTTTGGGTTTTTCTATTCTTTTTTGTATTTGACAAAATCAATGTGCAATTTTAATACGGTGTAATTAGCTTAGTTGATAAAGTTATGAGAAGACTATATGTTTAAGACCACGTTTCAAGTCATGTCTTTATCGATCTTTATACATTATTATTATTATAAACAAAAAAATATATGAAATTCCTATCTCAACTCCAAAGGAATTTTTATTAGTGACAGTTTGCACGACAAAATTAATCTTGAATAACAGGCCGACACTTCTATATTTTTTCCTAAGTCTTGTATTTTAATCACATTAATGACAGTGTGGGAATTGAAAACAAATATATTTATATTTGTTTGTTTTAGTGAAAGTGGTTTTATTTCTTCTTTTTATATTTATAATAAAGTTTGATTATTTACGTAATTTCATAAGGAAAAAAAAAAGATCGTGAAACTCATAGGAACTTAAGAAATATTCAAAAAGTATGTATTTTAAGTTAATGTTCGATATTAATCGAACTCCATTTGAGTAAGTGTGAGCTAAAAAAAAAGATATTTATAAGATTATATCAATGATTTTACTACTCATATACTTTATTTGATCGCCTTGCCATACGATTTAACTGTTATCTTTAAAATATTATGTGAGTTTAATTATTTTGGCTTCTCATTTTTGCAAGTGATCTATCTGTCATATGAAATATGCGTGAATCTTGAAACAATATCTTAATTGATTTACCCATTTGAGCAAGTCAAAGATTTTTTTTTTTTTTTTTACGATTAGAATAGCCCTTTTAGACGTAATTATGGAGATTTTCATCTAAAAACTCCGTATAATGTAATGACTTACTAGAATTAAGTCTATCTCTAATATATTATTCATTTTATAAGACATAATATCACTTCTTCTTAGAAAACCAAATTTCTAGATAACAATACATGTGATTTAATATTTTTTACAACTAATATTTTTTAGTTGAAATATTTTTCTTTTTAAATCCAATTAGTTTTTTTTTTCAATAATCTTATTTAGTCCGGATTCGAGTCGGGTAGGACCATTAAGACCACAAAGCTCTCACTTTGAGTATTAACATTGTTGTATTCCCAATGTCTTGAACTTGAGATTTCTAGTTAAGTTAGAACAACCCCTTACTAATTGATCTAAGTGCTTTGCGTTATCAAATTAGATTACTTTAACTACCTTTAAAACGGGATAATTTGTAACGTTTACAGACATCAAAATATGTTTATCTTAATAAAATTCCAATAAAGATATCAAAATAGCAATGGTGGTGGATTTTAACAACTATGTTAGCATTTCTTATACTTTTACATCCATTGACAATATGGAAGAGCATTGTCAAAAAACTAGCAAACAAAAAAACAAAGTGAAAGTACAAAGTATGGGATTCTTTCCTCCTTCACAACTTTTGCGTTATGAGTTGAAAGATCAGTCATCAGAAAACGACAAGGGCATGCCTCATTTTTCTTAATTACACTGACACGTTCACGGTTTTTCACCTTGGTCACTAAAAAAAAAGTATTAGAGTTGCAAGTTTGCTTAACAAAATATAATTGTAATTCCCACTTGTGGCACTTTTCGGCTTTAAAACAATAAAACAAAGGTATAACTTGCAGTCTTGCTGACGATGAGCTTTCTTATTTGAGCATGGATCAAGAAATTGTCATCTTGTTATATTCCTCCACACTCCAATGACCAAGTGCTAAACGTGTAGTACCCTTTTCTTTAAGGACTTTTAAAAATATTGAGGCATCTATTTCATCTCATTAAGTTTCAAAATCAAGTTTTGGTCACAAAAAGGTTTCAAGTATATATACTATGACATAGATATCTAGACTCCGTATGTACTTGGTGCAATGAGAAATCCATAGATTCTTAGATATTGTTTCTCAAGTATAAGAGATTAGAGCTTCGATTCTTATTTACGTCCTTCTACATATCAAATTTTTATATGATCATATTTATGATACCAACTTGTATAATTGATAAGGCTAGTAATTGATTAAACCAAACTAAATGTAGTCAAACTAAACTCTAATGTGAAAAGTGTAATTCTTGTGAGGAAAATCGAATTTAGAAGAAAACAAATTGGTGATTCACTGAGACATTAAGGTTATATAGGATATTGATATATATACTATCTCAGTAGTTAATTAAACTACATTGAATAAAGGCAAAATTAAAATTTAATTGAAGTAAAGTCACTAGTGTTTAACGTTACAAAATCATTGACAGGAAGTCCTTTACAAAGGTGAACAATCTTAGTTGTCTCAACAATCGCTAGCGTAGCAAGAGAAGCCCAAAATCCTTGATTTGGCCATTACCAGGGCTATCGCTCCTTCTTCTCATCCACT
>CAAKMY010033900.1:0-25874 GCA_901111285.1 Corrigiola litoralis | reverse complement strand
AAAAAAAGAAGGACTAATAAAAAAAGCATTTAACACAAACTACCCTTAATCTATGTAAAGTTAGTTAAAATGTCATTCTTTGAAAATCAGAGGGAGTACCACTTTAAGTCAAACTGTACAAGTGACATCTAGATTTAATTTTAAATATACGGTTTTATAAAGTATGACTATGAGTGACCACTTTTAAGACTAATTAAGTGACTTTTTAGTTCAAAAAGTAACATCTTCTGGTTTTATTTTTTAAATATATGGTTCTATAAGATATTACTGTAAAGAAGAATTAACCACATTTTTTTGACAATCGATAAACTAAATAAGCAAACGACATTTTATATATAGTTAACACTACCGCTAAAAAAAAGGATACATAAAATATAACCAAGGCTATTTCTAGCTCCGCTTGTGTTCAATGCATTTAGAAAACACAACCAATTGGCTCATCTGCCTCCCGTTGTACTGTTGGGCCTGACTGGAATAAACTAACAACCCTAGATCGGAGCTAACTTTTAGGAATGGAAGAGCTAGGAGGTTTTGGTCGAAAACGGCTACGTTTAACTTGCGATGAGAAGCTCAAAGAAGTCTATGATTAACCGCGTCAACACATAACGGAAGGTCCTTCTTGCCAATATAAGCAAATTGTGCAGAAGAAGAGGAACACATATTATGTTCGTTTCTAAAGCCCAAAGGGTATTGTTTGGTGCCATCATGAGAGTGATTAACTTGCTCCTCATCTAACTCGATCAGAAGTAACAGAAGCCGATGCTTCCTTCAAGCATTTGTCATGGTAGGCTTCACTCAAGAAATGGAGGACTTGATCTTGCTTTAAGAATCGGTTGGAGTATATAATTTGAGCATATAAAACTAATAATTAAAATTAATTTTGTAAACTACCTCGACTCACTTAATCATCGGTATAGTACATTCTATTCTACTTGTTTCTATAAGCCTCGGGAACCAACAAAAAGGCTGCTTTGAACTTTGTCAAGATGGAACGAACATTGGAACGTAATTAGCCGTATCTTCCCTCATCTTGACAAAAAGGTATTAAAAGTTGAAAACACAACTCGTGCATGCACTTTAGTTAAAAGATTATACTACTAAGGAACATTTCTACAGATTGGTTCCTTAATCATACACTATATATTATGGAGTATAAGTGTTCACACGAAAGATAGTGATAATTAATATCTTAAATAGTCACCGTAAATTGTGATGGATACGCCTCTTCTAGAAATTAATGGATACATATGATCAAGCAGAGACATGTGAGATAAAAAGGGATTTATTAACAATATGTTTAACCATTGATTGAGACACGCACTTAAAAGCATACTCACATTGTTGCAACAATTTTCAAAAGTTAAGAATGAAATAATGTCAAAATTCAAGAATTTTTCTTCTTCTGCTTGTGATCCTATCTAACTCTAATAAGGATTAAAAAATCAATAAGTTTTAAAATAGAATGGGCAAATAAAGTTAGTAGAATCGTTTCTTGTGTGTATACATATTTTAAATTTAATTCTGTATTGTTAGGTCAAATGTTAATTAATCAAAGAGAAGATATGTTATTTAGAGGAGGACAATATCACAATACTAGCATAACGTCTAAATGTTATCCAAGTAAAACAATTTATTTGTATGATAACTTATCCTCTTTTTCTTAAACATGATGATACATATAAGAAAAACATAAGAATGTATGCTCTATATTACTCTATAAGTTTCAAATAATGTTTTGTTAATATTTTTAAGATACTACTTTGGCCTTAAGTTTGTGTAAAAAAATATATAACAACAACAATAGAAATGTTCTACTAAAGTTGAATGTGATAACCTGTACGCCCTCCTTTTTTTTTTATTACGTTTGCTTTTTGACACTATTGGAGGTCATGCTTTGACAATCAATAACTAATGATATATAATAAAAAACTAAAAATATAATTATATAAAAGTATTGTTAAATTAAAAGACCATTCTAGGTGTATAATTTTTTAATTATATATTTTGAGTTATTAATGATTTAAGCATGACTTTGATAAGTGTAAAAAAACAAACGTAAAGAACTGAAAGATTGGAGAAAGTATTTCATAATCTCATCAATATATTTAGATAAATTTATGATTTAAGAGTTGTCTATAAGCTTTTTACAAGTTGTATGGATTGTTATAAAAATAGCAATATATTTTTTATATATATACAGTTATTCATTAAGACTAAAAAGGAGAAATTGATGAGAACGACAACACATAGAATTGCAAATAAGAATTAAATTTGAACCTCCAATCTTGGACATAAAAGCATAATTAACGTAGGCCAAAGTCCTTTATCCGATGTATCGTGTCCTAAGTTGCTGATTTATTTTGATTTGATTTGATTAAAAAATTTGGAAAGCACATACGTAACTAGTTGTTTGTGAAAATTAGAAGCCAACTTTTAGGCTTTTTTTGGTTAAAGTTTCAACTAATGATATATAAGGGGCTCTTTTAGATGCATGGTGATACGCAGAAAAAGGCATGGATTGGTTTAACGGATGATACACGATCTTCACTTCTTCAGTTTGGCTACGGCCTCCTCAGGAACATATTCTCTTCCATGTATAGTCGCCGCCACCAAGGCCTTGTGTCGTCACACGCTTCTACAGTTCTACGTACATGCATTATGCATAATGCATGGGAGTCCTCGACCATGATCATCATGTATGAAACATGCAATGACATGCTGCCTGTATGATATGCCAAGGCTAGTGGACAAAAAGTTGGCAAGTAGGTCCTACCGTAAGTCAGCATTGGCCAATCACTGTAATCTTTCATGTCAAGTTGTGGGACCGGACCATTTGGTTAGGTCGTCATCTTTTCTTGGCCTTCTTTTATGGTCTTCGTCAATTATTCATAATAGAGGAGAGAATTGAACGATTCTCAGATGATTTTGGTTTGCAAATACCATAACCTGGGGGATCCTAGTGGGAGAGTATTACTGAGTAAGAATGTTCTTACTTTCAGGTGGATCGGAATACTGCAATTCTTGCACAGATATTCGATCGCCCTATTTTGGACAAGCAGATTTATGTCTTAAGTTGATAGTGATAGTGCAAATTAAGTAGTTGTAGGGATTAAATAGGGGGAAATATATCAAGAATTGCGCAATAAGTTGGTGCTACCCATGTGCAGATAGTATATACATTCTGTTTGGTATATTGGAGCAAGTAAATTGGTACATATACCACATCTTCACCATATACTTGGCCTAGCTTAGTAATGAAATCAATAATATGTGTATGTATATATATGTTGTTAAAAGACGAAACATATACAAGTTCTAATTACGTGATGGATATAGTTTCTACTTTAGTCTTATACACTCACCTTTCCTTTTAATCAAGAGGCAACTCAATTAGTTAGAACGTATTTTAGGTTATGTTTAACATGCCATTGCAGCTTTCATGGCCTTATCGAATAAACAAACTTATTTGACGAAAACACATAAGTGTTTGATAAATACGATTTATAAATCTTTTTTACCTCATAAAATCTAAGGTTCCCCAAGTAGCTTTGGCAAATATAAGGCAACATCTATTGCATACACCTGAGAGTAGGTACTCTCAAGTATATTTGTATTGACTTTTATATACTTTTTGATAAAAAAAATCAAAAATAAATTAAAGTACCTTTAGTTAGACATGAGAGTAGGTACTCTCAGGTGTACCTAATAATTTGCCAATATAAGGTGACTGATCGATATGTTTTCAACCACCTCAATCTTGCCAAACATACCCTATTTACTCCAATCATGACGTTTAATTTTTGACAGCAATATATACTCTCCTCACAAATCCAAAATACACTCACATTGTGAACTCTTCTTTTAAATATCATTTAGCTAACATGAGTATATTACATACGGAGTATATATACGAGTAGTAATGTTGTACGATTACTCTAGATTCAGTAGTCTCTGGTGCTCAAGATAGAAGCTATTTTTGTGTGTACCAGGAAGGCTTGTAATGATTTCTCTCTTAGCAACAATATATAGCAATCGTCATGTTGTATTCTCTCCTTATCAGTCGTAAATAAAGATGCACGAACTTTCACATATTCTCATGAGTATCTATCTTATGGTAATTTCAAGAATTATAATGACAATGCTTATACATTTTTTTTTTTCCATAGGAATTTTGGAACGATGTCCTAAAATTCATAAAATTTTCAAAAGTTGAGTAAAATTTCCAAATTTTGTTGAAAACTTTCTCATAAACATATCATATTTATATATGATAATATGCACCACTAGGTCTTTTTGAGAGTATAATAAGAGGGCGCGAGAAAGATGTGACTCTCGTTTCCATTAGCTATTTATATCAACATCACTCCTATCAATATTTCTTTTCTTGCCATCGGTCTTATGTCACAAATCGTTTTGATGCTACCAAGATAACGTTATCGTCGTGATTATTAAGATGATGATAAAATGAAAAAAAGAAAACTATATTTGCCAACAATGTGGTTTGACTAATTTTACTTTGTCGTTGTTCGATCGGTTGAGAAGATTTGTATTTTACGTGATGTTGAAAGTACTTGTGTTTGCCAAAGCCGCAAATATTCCATCTTTTTGATCCACTAGATAGCTAGTAGGTCGATAAAATTTGTAATGCCTAAAACTCGCTATTTGCATTTTTACTATAAGACGGATTGTTTTCCTTTTTGTCCATATGATTGAACAGTAAAGAGCAACAATACAACAACTATAGAGGGGAGGGAATATGAGGAGCACGGTTCTTTCAAAGCTTGAGACTTTAACTTATTTGGAGGTTGTGGTGCTCCTATATATAAAAAATAAAAATAAAAATTAAAGTGGAGAGAATATTTTAACATGGGATTATTATAGGGCGCATAAGCTAATATCACAACCTAAATTTTTAAAAATAGGCCAAGGCCTCATTTGTAAAAATCGTTGAGTTTGTGTAAATATATCTTAATATCTTTGATATTTTTTTGGTATACATATATCTATGAAAACTATTACAGGGTGTTTCTATTCGAACTATTCGGCTTTTGAGTACTTTTGGCATCATTGAACTAACCTACCTTTCCATGTTTAGGTATATTGGCATGTCTTTTAAGGTTCCAGATTGAAAATTGTATGGGCTTGAATTTCGTTGGACTCTTTTCCTAATAATCTCAGTTTAATTAATTTTCCAGGAAGGAAAGATGTGCAGCTAAATTAAAACCTCATAGTTCATTTTTGTTTAAGGGAAAAGTTGATATAATCCAACATATACGAAGAAGTTTAGTGGAAGACGCCATAAACCATTTTTATTGGTGATTCTATTTCTACACCATTTGGAAATTTAAGGGCGATCATGAACATGATGAAGATCGGCTCCACACAGTGTTCTCTTCCTGGTCACTGCCAGTGCCCACCTGCCTGTAATTTCCATAAAGAAGACAGAACTAAACAGGCCAGCTCTTGAGTGATCAGTGCGCGGAGAATCATAGAAAGCAAAGCTAGAAAGAGCAATAACAAAAAGCTTGGCTTTGAAGCCTCAAAATTTAGAGATAAAAAGATGAAGGCTTTTTTTTAGAGGTCTGACAAATGTCTAGTATGTGTATGTTTTCATGCTGTTGCAAATCATGCATGTCAACGTGACTACTCAAACATCTTTGTCCATCCCCACCACTCCACAACACACAGCACACCCATGCACGCAAAGATAAAAAGCCCCCAATTATAACCTTCTAAAAGCCCCTCCACCGCCCCATTTTCATTATAACCTCCTTTTCTCCCAAGTAACCCAAAAAGACATACATTAACATTAGCAAAACTAAAGAGCAAGCAAAGCAAACAAAAAAAGAGTACTACTTCATCAGGAGGGGGTCATCAGAGCTCACCTTTGCTCATTCAGGAATGAAAGTGCCTGTTTCCACCACCCAAAGCTGCAACACCACCACTGTTAAACCACTTAGTACTACCTTGAATACCACATTTCACTCCCCAAATTCCACCCCTATCAACAACAACAACCACACTAGCATCATCAACAGCTTGTGCTACGAGCCAACCTCGGTTCTCGACCTCCAACGCAGCCCTAGCCCGGCCGCTACCAAACCCGCTCCACCGCCTTCGGACACCGGAAACAACAACCCCTCTCACCCTTCAGCTGTTGATCTGGACAATTTGGAGGGCTGGGATTCAATCCTGTCTGAGCTGGGGCTTAATGATGACTCCAACCCTAATTCCAAACTACTCTTATCACAAATTAGTCCTTGTGACACCCCACTCACCCATGTCCTCCCTGATTTCTCTTCATCTCAACCATTTGATCATAACCCATCCACTCTAAACTTGCCCTCAGAATACACCAACTTCTGTGACTTCTCCTACACGCAAAATCTAAACCCTAACCTAGGCAACTTTGATCTTCACCACCACCATCATACCAACATCAACAACTTTGGCCTAGACTTCATAGACGACCTCATACGTGCAGCACAAGCATTTGAATCCAACGACTCCCAACAAGTCCACCTCATATTGTCGCGGCTCAATCAACGGCTCAGATCACCCGTAGGCAAGCCCTTACAACGAGCTGCCTTCTACTTCAAGGAAGCCCTCCAACACCTCGCCAATAACCCGCCCCCTAACCCGGCCCGTACCGCCAAGCTAACCTCGTTCGAGGTAGTCCAAACCATCCGAGCCACCAAGGCCTTCTCAGGAATCTCACCAATATCACTATTCTCCACCTTTGCAGCCAACCAAGCTATCCTAGAAGCTGTCGATGGAGCCACTTTCATCCACATCATTGATTTCGACATTGGTTTCGGAGGCCACTGGGCCTCCTTCATGCGTGAGCTTGTTGACAAAGCTCCGGATGCCGTAAAGCTCACGTCACTAATGTTAAGAATCACTGCCATAGTTCCTGAGGAGTTCGGGATTGAAAGCAAGCTTGTGAGAGAGAACCTCTCACAGTTTGCTAGAGACCTTAACCTTAATTTCCACATAGACTATGTTCTTATACCTACGTTCGAAATTTTGTCTTTCAAGTCTGTCAAATTTATTGATGGTGAGAAGGTTGCAGTGCACCTATCTCCGGCGGTGTTTAATCGCTTTGCGAATACTTCCCGGAGCGGAATTTCGAAGTTCCTCGGCGATCTCCGGGGAGTGTCGCCGAGCTGTGTGTTGGTGGTGGACAGGGAGGTAGGATTTGACGTCGGAACCGCCTCGTTCGGGGTGAGTTTTGTCGCCGGGCTTGAGTTCTACACCGGAATGATGGAGTCACTCGACGTGACGGCCGCCGGAGGGTTCATCGGCGGTGGGGATTGTGTGAGGAGGATTGAGACTTTTGTGCTCCGGCCGAGGATCGTGGCGGCGGTGGAAGCGTCAGCGAGGGCAATGGGGAGGAGGACCGTACCGACGTGGCGGGAGGCGTTCGTGGCGGCTGGGATGAGGGTGGTAGGGTTCAGCCAGTTTGCTGATTTCCAAGCTGAGTGTTTGTTGAGGAGAGCTCAGGTTGGCGGCTTCCACGTGGCGAAACGCCACGGGGAAATGATGCTCTTCTGGCATGATAGGCCACTTGTTGCCACCTCGGCTTGGAGGTCCTAGGTTATGTCCGAAGTCAATATAATCACCTATCAATGAATGTTATGTAAGCCATACTCCTTCACTAGTTTATAAGAAAAAAAATTGTCATTTGCAATCCAATATGATGAAGGAAAATGAGTCTGGCGTCACCAGGTGGCACTTAAATTGGATACCATTTGGTGGCGCCCTATCATTGTCCTATGATGAAATGTACTCTAATTTTTGGTCATGCAAATTGAATAGTTTCTATTTTGTAAAATTATTGTAGGATGTGATATTGCAATCGGTAAAGACAAAGGGTACACATCAAATATGACATGCCGGATACAATGTAAAATTATTACTAGTTACTAGCTGTTATAACGTGTAATTTTAGTGCTTTGCTTTTCATTATGTGTAAATAATTAGGGGGTGGGAAGGGTGTTAGGGGATGGCTTCTAAGGGAAGTTGTCCCAATATTTGAGTTCGATACTCTGAAATTAATGTAGCTTTGGTTTCCTTCTATTTTGTTGGGGAATTAGTGGCTTGAAACTGGTAGGTTAGGTATGCTAATGGAGTACTATGTCGTTTTCGACAAAAGCTAGTCCTCTACAAGGAACTATGTATGGAGTTGTTTAGTTGTTCAATTTTTATGAACTTCTGAGTTACTGAATCATTTGTGTTGGTATATCACTCCCAAGATGTTCAGACTTTTCCTTCCCTCAAGTACCCGTGTCCAATATGTACACATGGATTGACGGATACGAGTGCGGACACTAAAGACTTCATTTCAGACTAAAATCATGTAAAATTTTGAAGAAATGGCTTGAGTACGGCACCCAAACCCACCCGTGTGGGATATGTTGGACTATGATCCAAAAATTAGTCGAAGTGAGTTCCTAGCAAATAGGATTCAGTACGTTGAGAGTAGGAGTGGTATGCAGTTAGTTAAGTATTTGAGTCATAAGCCACTACCCCATGTTCTATGTTAGTGGTTGCTAGTATATAGTTAGTTTCACTTGCTATGTAAGCCTATAAAAGGCCACTGTTAATTGATGATGAATTGAGAAAGTTTATGCAATTTACTTCTCCATGTTTACTCTCCTTCTCCCCTTTATAAATTCTACAGGATAGTGGACATCAAGTCCGAGCAACATAACACCACTCTTTACAGGAATCTGTATGTTTTAATGTTTTGTGCCTAACATGTTAAAAATAGTTACAAAATTGAAAACTACAAGTAGTCAGATCATAGTAATATTTTCAAACCCTACAGGGCACCGATCGTTGTAGTGACAAACTTGCCAATGATTTCCACTCACAGATCAAAATATGTCGTCTGGACTCTAGTATATATGTGACCCTCCGTAGCAGAACCCAATGTGGCAAGGTGTTTCTCTTACAGGTTGCAATCTTAGCCATCCATTGTACCAAAAAGGGTAGGTGGTGATGGCCGATGGGGAAAGGGAAGGGGGGGGGGGAGCAGAACATTTTACAGGCAAACCTCTAAACAGAGTCAGAAACAGAGGTAACTAACAAATGGATTTGCCTTTCAAACAATTTTATATTTGGTTCCCTCTAGCCACTTAATGGTAACATTTACATAAACAAACGAAATAATTTAAGTGAAGCAAAATATGCCGAAGCCATCATGAGACGAAGAAGGACCGAGTACAAAATTATTGATCTCATATAAGAGAACTTTCGACTTGTATTGCTTACGAATTGAACCATGTTTCTTGGAAGTAACTTCATTTGATTGTTCATATAGATTCTGTTAAAACTAACTCATCAAGAAAACAATTGCTCCCTCCACTTGGTCCATATCGCGCCAACATGGGAAATTTCCCCTTGAAGACTTGAACCCTGGCCTATAGAGACGCAAAGCATCTTAGGACTTGTTATAAAATCACCCCAACATTCTACTCGATGTATGTCAGTTAGGCCACGACCCGCGAGTCATTCTAGCACTATATGAAGAAAGACGAATAAAAAGAAGTAGAAAAGTCTAAATACAAACTGTAATTATTCTAAAAGATTATTAATTAGTTGTCCTTATGTTGTTTCTTATATATGGCACTTTAAGCATGTGTAGAGTGACTATGTACTTGTAGCAATTAGCTTGTTTATTCCTACTGTAGCGATTTTTGAGGGTGTCACTAACTCTCTGTTCCATAATTGTTTGTGCATCTATGCTAAAGAAACAGATCAGATATCTCGATATAATCATTGATTACAGTCACCAGAGTGTCCTCCGATAGCTCTTCTGTCAAAGGATGGCACATTAGTGTTGCTTTGAGTAATCTGTTTGTTGCTGTCTGAAATCAGGATTTGGCAAACTAGATACTCCAGAATTTTCCACTTAAGTACATTGGATTCATATGTCTGCAAACGATCTTACTGCAGATTGCTGACCCATAATCTACAGTGTGCCGACTGCAGTTATTAGCTGCTTTTCGAAAGTACCAACTAACGGTTGGGTAATAATGTCCTTTGAGCTAAAAAATAGCGCCAATTTTTTCAACTACCCTTTCTATTCTGGTTTTGCAAAACGGACTGCTTGGATAATTTAAATTTGGACACTGTCTGTAGTCTGTCTTTAGAGGTCTGATCCAATTCGTTTTACAGGGATAGCTTCATGTCCTTGTGGTATAGCTCAGTCTCTACTCCATGAGAGTTCAATTTGTGGCTCTTGGCTAGTCAAACTTCTCCATAAACATTTCCATCGGCATAAGACTTTGTTCAACTTTTCTGGTTACAATTAGCCTTTCTGTAGAGTACTCTAGATAGGGAACTATATTGCCACAATGCCACGGGTCCGATCTCCTCAGATATTCAATGGTAAAGTTGAACAGAAGACAAAAAGACTTGTCTCAGCAAATTAGCATTTTCAAAATTTACTTCTGTTTCCATCAATAGACTATGGAGCTACAAGAAAATTTCATCATATACACGGAGTTACAGCCCCTTAAAGTTCTCCTTGGACTGACAAGCACAAAAATGTGTAGCAAGAGTATATAGCCCTCTGAGGGTCTGCATCAAAAACAGATTTACGTGGAGCTAAGCATCGAGTCTGAATATCGGTAACAAAAAAGGTGATCTTAAATTTAAGTGCCTCTTTAACAGCTCCAATTAATTAGGCAAGTTTCCTAGTTTAGTCTCCGTTCGACTGACAGCTACCTGTTTCTCATCAAGTTTCTGACTGCGTCAAGAATTTTGTAGTGATGGAAAAGGGAAGACTGCTCCCCTTGGAGGCCGTCTCTGGTCCTCCTGTTGCCACCAGCAAGGTTGTTGCAAGGGCTGCCGCCAATAACGAGATCAAAGCCATTGAATTCCCTGATCCAGCAGTATATCATATCAAAATCAACCTCCTGAACATCATCCACGTGTATTAGCCTGCCTTCCTGACCTGTCTGTTCCCACCAGTCTCGGAGAATTTTCTGGTTGGCAGTTGATATCTCAACGGAGACCACAATTTTCAAGCGGATCCCGAGTTTGTCTAGTGCAACTTCTGCCCCACCGATGCCAGAGAACAGGGAAAGGACTTTGATGCCATCAGGGAATGAAGGCTTCAGAACTGAAAGATGATATGCAACAGTGTCAACCTAAACGAAAAGGTAAGGCGTTAGTGCATATAGCTGCAGAAAACAAAATAATGTTTGGAGTCTAAACAATCAGCTGAACGAACAAGGGAATATGACAAATGTAATTCGGAGATGCACAGTAAGCAAAGAAACCAGAGATTTATCGCATTTAAGCAAGATTTGCAAGAGAGACATATCACCAGTCTGTGTATTGGAATATCCAGTATATTTCCATTGGAAGGATTTTGAGAAAAACAACATTGAGGAAACACGAAGGCTAGGCTACTTTGCTGATACAAATTCAGAGTTTTACTCCAAATGTGTTGGCGTACTGCATATGTGTATAAATTGACTGTGAGAATCCTAAAGTTGATGATGCTCAGCACTTCATCAAATCAAAGAGTTTCAGCAGAGTTGGTTTTGTGCATTTCACTCCTCAAAGACACTTCAATGCATCATTATTTGTAACAATGGGTTGTTATAGAAGTGTTACTTGGGAGTCTACCAGAAGTTGCTAAAAGTTCATAACAATGTATACTATCACATACAAGAGCAACACATAAGTATTAGTGAAGTGTTTTTTGAGACCTTAATGATGTAAATTGTAGCACAGTCACAGATGTGTCCACGGAGGTAGTAAACCCTGGAGGCGCTAAAATTACTATCACAAGGTTCGGAGGCACTGCTGTCTGCAATAAACATCATTAGAGGGTCTTCATATGTGTATTTTGTAAATCAGAAAGTCATAATCCAGGCTCCAATTACATCCAACAGGAGATTGGCAAAGGGATTTGGTTTATGCCATTATTAACAACAAACAGAACGGCGAGTGCTTGCAGACATATAAGGTAAAGGGAGAATATCGCTAAACAAACAGCTAAAGGGGCCTACTAATTAAACAGGGGAAAGTAACAATATGAACCTGGAAGGTATTGCCCAAAGCTTTGTATCGGTCAGTCCGGCTAATCCCATCACCTCTTGTATGGTTTTCAGGGAACCCCAGCAGCATCTCCATCTCATGAGGCTCAAGGCAAGCAACCTTGTTCTTCCCAACCCAGACCAAGTTCCATGTTTTGCAGTGTTTGATAATAGATTTCTGGTCACTTTTAGAAGGTTGACCAGATTCAAGACAGTTCCTTATTTTTTCTGTCAATGGAGCACTCGCAATGCATGTCAATAGGCAGTTTAACTTTGTTCTTTTGTCCCAAGAGGGCCACCACCTCTTCGTCGCTGGCAGTGCCTCATGTATTGTTTGTGGAGGTAACGGAAGCAAAGGTTGACGGCCTTCAATGGGGAGGTTATGTATATAACCCCTTTTTCTTGCGGCGGCTGTAAAATAAAGGGAATCAACAATTCCGGCTTTATGTCATAGAGGTGGCTTGATATTAGGTGTAAAAGCTACGTTTTCATAGTAAAAGTAGGGAGGAGCTACTGCAATATCTGGAATTTTCCTTATAGATACACTCGACGAAACTCCAGGAACTCCAAAACCATCCATAAGTATAGGCATCCTAGGTTGGCAAGGTTGCTCTCTTGCTCTTTGCAGCTTCTTTGATTCTCGCTCCCTAATTCTGCGAGTGTCCATGACAGGCTTCCTCTTCTTATATGTCATTTGTGACACTGGAACCGGAGCACTAAGCCACTAACCACAGTTTTTTACAGCAAAAAGTGTATTCTCAAGCTGGTAGCCCATGTCAAGAAGACGCGAAATGGTCTGGTCTTCATTACAAACAGTTTCTCTTCTGCCCTGCAAGGCAAACCAAATATAAGACCATCAGATCTTTTGTAGTGGAAGCAAGTCCAAGATTGCCAAGCTTCAATTTCACTGGAAAAGAAAACATAGCTAAAATATACGAACGTCCTGCTTGATGAATTCAACCTTGCTATCTTTACTTTATCTTCAACAATGCGCAGAATGAAAATGAACAAAGAACATCACTTGAAAACACCAAGTAACATGCTGATGCAGTAAGCATCTGCCACAAGGGATTTGGGGGTGGAGACAGTGGAACTGGAGCATAATAAAGGTATTAACAGCCAACACCATGCATAACAGAACCATGTTTAGTCTTTCAAGCTAATCTTTACTGAGGCCAAGCCTCCAAAAACACGGAGTCTAAACTTATGGATGAAGCCCAATTATTGGTTATATACTTATATCCTAATACACACCCTCACGCGAATGGCCTTTGGGCTTGAAGCGTGGATGATGCACACTCCCTTTACATACCGGTCTATGTTGCTCTGATACTTTGTGAAAAGACCAACTCAACTATAAGCCTAAGTTGATAGTTGAGGCCCAATCATTGGTTTTATCCTATATATTTCACATATGGTACCATGATGTGAGCAGCAATTAAGAACACTTAGAAGAGTATAAAATGCGTTAAAAAACATAGTCTGGCCAACAATCTAGAGGATGCAGCTGAGCTTCCAGTCTACATATAACTACCATTTGGGGCCTGGGAAAGTGTAGCACATATGCATCATACCTCATCGGCCGCACAATAACTGTCACCCATCTGAAAGATCATCATCAGGGGAGCTTAAAATGGAAGAAGAACAAGAGACTTCTCCAGCGCAGTTGTCAATAACCTGCATTTATGCATATATCATGACCATGTCAATGTTCTTTTTTTTTTCCAAACCCCAACTATCTTAATCAAATTATCTAGCTGACAGAGATAGAGTTTGAGTCCTATCCTGAAAGCATTCCTGTGAAAATCGTGAGATATATGCAGCAACATGGTAAATAAACACAAACCAAATATCAAAATAAGATGTGTTGAGGAAAGATGCACAGTTCCAACACCCAGCTCAAGTAAGTGTGCATTAAGGGGCAAAGTAACTTGTTCAGCGTCACAGCAGAAATAATGCCTGATGGAATCAAACTGTTGCAAACAAAACGGATTATGCTCTAGATATGAAAAGCACCTACATTCAAACAGCTCTATTGTTTAGTATTTTTGTTATCTGCCAAATAAGTTATTTGCATTGGAGTTTCATGGTGAGTTAAATTGTGGCTCTAAAATGACTTTGGAAGTCATGAATTATACACAAGAAAAAGGATGCCACAAGCAAGAGTCATCACGTAACAAGAGTGAAATGGTGGGATAAAGATGACAGGCAACCAGCACAATGCATAGGAATGCGACTTACAGGATATGTCAGAAGACAGTTCAATATTGCATCATCGTCTTTCTCATCTGCCAGATTATAGAACAATACTTTAGACAAAGCATGCTCATAAAAGGGTGGAAGTTTAACATTCCCCACCCCCATCCCTCTTTCAAAGAAAAATAAAAAGATCGAGGAGAGGACAACATATCACCATTTTCCTTGATTGCTCGGATGACATCCTTCTCCTTGAATCCCATAGAAACAAAACGGTTAATAGTGCTAGGATCCAGACTAGAAGAAGAAAATGATGAGGCAGCCTCCAAAAATTTAACACAATCCTCCTTGTAAGCAAAGCTCTATTACAACAGAGCAACAGTAGTTAATAACAAAACATCAATAAACATTGTAAAAGAACCTTCTGCCATAAAGTTCCATGAGAAGATGTTTATAAGCATTCTAAGCCAAGCCTATAGCAATGCTTAGCATCCATAATCAACTGTACATCAGAATACTCATATTAATTGGCATATACCTCTACTCCTTGTAAATAATTCACATTAGAACAAGATAAGTTAACTTTAAGAGAGATGCAATCGCGGGAATTTTAATGATCATAAACTTTTGTGTTTTCAGTGCGAGCCACAATCCCGTTCATATGAACTGTTTGCAAATTGCTAGGATTCTCCTACTCCCTCTCCTACCAGGCTCCCACAGCCCTCTTTTGAAAAACAGAGGTGACAAAGTATTTTTAGAACAGTTCACTGCAGCATCCTAATAACTTACTTGATCATTCAAGAACTTCATTTCAAGCTCATCATCCGTATCCATCCCCCACTCAAAGCCACTATATACATCATCTTCTGGATCCTGCAGACACATAGATAACAAAAAAAAAAAAAATGACAAGATAGAAAATTCTATGATGCATCTCCTACATTATTGTTAAACTTGTCTTCTTTGCTTTAGTATTCCAACTCCTATGTAGCATAGAATTCTAAGGGCTCGTTTCGTAGAAAGGGCGTAATGTAATCACCATTACATCTCAATTTGCACACAGATAGAAGGGAACTAGGGGAAAAAGCGAATGTAATTTAAAAGATGTAATTACCATTAGAAGATGAGAGCTCCCATTATACGGAGTACTAATTTAGGTAATGTGCATCGTTCAAGTTGAACCTATGTTAATTGAAGTGATCGACTACATCACCTTCATGTTTTCTCCTTTCCCAAATCCCCCTCAATTTTTGTGCCAAATGAGATGCAATAGTAACGTAATCTAAGTAATATTTGCACTGACACAAAGCAGAGAAAACAGTTATCTGAAAGAACATATTGCTGGACACCTTAGATAGATACATGCATTTAAGCACAACTTAAACATCCAAGCAACGGAACAGAGAGTACTGGAAAGAAAGCGAAAAGGAGCATCACAAACTTTCATAATCAGGTTAGAATACTACCTGACCTGTAATTTGTACCAAACCGGACTTAAAATAACTTGGACCGAAATCCAAACATGACCGGTTTGAATACAACCAAACCAAAACCAAACCGAAAGACCGAATTTAAGCATGTCTTTTGTTTTTTAGAAATGAAAAATATATGTATACACTATACATGTAGTATTAGAATACACATAATCCATCAACAACAAGAAGCAAGAGATTAATCTATCCACACAAAAAATGACGATTTTACCTTTTGATTTTTTTTTTTAATAGTAGTCTTTTCAGTTCATTCGGTTCATATGGGAAAATTTTGGTCGACTGGATCAGACTGAAACCCTAACACATAAAATTGTTGGACTAAGGATCATACTTACATTATTTCATCAGAAATGGTCCGGTCGGTTCTATTTTCCGGATCGAAATTTGAACATGCCTACATGTGTAACCACTAAGATAAATGTGAAACATCTTAAACTCAACAAACGAAAGCGAAAACAAAAGACGAATGCCAACTAATTAGATAGGTAAGCGTTGCAGGTGCAATTTTTGTTACTATCATCCTCTGCAATAATTATTGATACTTAATATAACTCGCATATGAATGTTAAAGAAAGCAACACACACCAATACTATGATTTGTTTCCCCTTGTCAAGATTACTGTTTTGTATACTCATCCTTATGGTTTAGCAGCTGTACGGAACAAACATGAGACAAATCAGAAAGAAGTGAGAGCTAATAACTTTTCAACAGAATTCTCAATAGTCATTTATCATCACCAAAGTTCAAAAAAACAATCATTAACGAGCAATTCATTATAACTCACAAACCCTCCATGTTAAAAAGAGGGAAATATATACCATAAAAGAAAACCGCAAGTGTCAGATATCTATGTTTCATAGAAAGTGAAGAAAATCTTCAAGAAAGAAAATCCAACAAATTTTCCACCCTTTCCTCCAAAACTCTACTGTAACTTCTGTAACAAAACAGAGTGAAACCCACAAAAAAATCTCTAAAAACAAAACACCTTGCATCAAGATCCTCTAGAGTTGAAAACCAACACTATCATATAGCGCTTACCAGTATTAGTAACAATTTTATTAACATCTCCATTCATACTTCATAGGTAATTTTGGCATGTATTTGTATCTTTATATTACCGTCTATGATAAACTCTACAGATAAATTCTAGAGGATCCAAACCCAAAATTTTGGCACTAAAAATTATTTCCTTCTTCTTCAATCTTTTACTATCCTTTGTCAATAAAGAGAAATCTTCTACTGTCCTCTCACACAAATCACATTAAGGATTTATAGGGTTTAACACACACACACACACAAAAAAAAAAAAAAAAAAAAAAAAACCTTCCACAAACAAAACCCAAAAAGTCAAAACTCACAACCAGAAAAAGAAAACATCAAACGAAAAATGCCTTTATGTCACTAGTGAGAATCGTAAAAGAGTGAAAAGTCACTAGTGTTTCAAAAAAAAAAATAAACAAAAATACACTGTTTCAAAAAAAATAAACAAAAATACAGTGTCAGTATTCATTTTTGACTCATCTTTGACGTAATAACCAACTAATTTCTAGTTAATACCTAAATTTCACGTATTGAAAACTTTGAAACCGAACACCCCCTTAAGTTTTGGGAAGCAAAGGTCATAACTTGTTTTGTCAACGAAGTCTTGATCTAATGTTAACGAATGAGATACGATAAACGTCGGTCGTACGCGTTCGAATCACCTCCTTTGATATCATTACACTGTCATTTATAGCTCATATTATCCAAACATTATTCATAGCGTTCAATCAGCACATAGTTTCGTATTTTGATAAATTCATGACATATATATATGTTAAAAAGATTAATAATCTCAATTCATTAAGAAAATCCTAACACAATTATTCATATATTTAACTCACTCAAATATATAAATCAAATATATAGTTAAAAGAAAGCCTACTATGTAACCAAATTACCTATACAAATTTGTAATGCATTTAATTTGTTTCCTTTATCCCATAGTAAGATTTATATATGGACTTTTAAGTCATAATTTTACAAAATTTGATATTGAATATTATAATAATATAAGAGTTATTACACTACAATTATATTATAAAAAAATATAAGCCCTTGGTAAGTCTTACATATGGAATTTTGGTTGTATTCAAGGCTTGAGATTTTTTTTTTTTTTTTGACAAGCTTGAGAATTTTGAATTTTACGAAATACATCTCAATTCTCATGCTCAATGGTTTCGTTACATACTTCCAGAAAATAAGCTCTTAGTTTATGACTCAGGTTAATTGATTCACTACCAACCATTAGAATATATATAGAGATTTTTAAAAGTACCAATTTTACAAGTAACTCTATAAAATACTGGCCGCTTTACTGCTGGTCACCAGACAGGGGCAAGTAACATTACAGGCTACCATCTTCTCAATGACTAATCTTTACACTTCTACTTGACAATCATGTATTGTGTTAATGGACACCTCTTAGCACTTTACTGAGACTCAGCACATTACAAGGGTGATCTATAAAGAAAATTCTAAACGAAAGAAAACAAAAAATGAAAGGAAAGGTCAATTGCTGTATAAACTGTGTTAAGCAGTGCATCTCCTTCTCGGGGCTTGTTTCAGTGTCAAAACTTTCAGGCTGAACCAAAGATGTAATTCTCAGCTACTCAGTCTCAACTCTCAGTTATCAACCTAACTAGAAGCATTCATATCTCTGAAGCTTCAGATGCCATCGGAGCCACAAAACGGCTTAAGCTCCTCCTGTTCCAATAGCAAGTAATTTCACCTTAGAACTCGAAATCAGCCTAAGAGTAATTGGTACATAAATACAGTATGCCATCCTGTCCTGTATGATAAATGTTCCTCTAAATCATGAAAGAAAAACACAAGGAGTCGCTAGACGAGGAAAATGAACAATTATTCGCAGGCGTGCCATTAAAAGGACAATAGAGTTTTTTCCTATCGAGTGATAATCATTATCGAAGGCAGCTAATGTACTATGACAAACCTTTATAACCTTGTTCTCCGATGTCAACTTCTCACATTCTTCAGCCAATCTCCTGAGCTCCTCTCTGAGGGTGCTGTTTTCATTATTCAGGGCCTCCACTTTTCTTTGCAGTTCTTCGCACTCCGCCTAAAATGAAAGAACAATTGCAGAGTTAACAGCCTAATGCCTAGCAGACTGAACTGAACCTAGTAGGCTAGTATACAGGGTGTGCAGCGGGAAATAGATCGATACATGCCTGCTTGCGCAGCCTTGAACGGCGAGCTGACTCCCGGTTAGATTGTTTCCGTTTCTGCTTTTTTAGTTCACGTTCGTCCTGTAAAACAGAATCATAGATATAATGAATTTATCATGTCGTTTATAAATAGTTAAATACATTGTGAAAGCTCAGTAGACACATGAATTTTTATGTGAACAAAAAAAACTTATGTCTAAGAATAAATCAGACCACAATTCCAGCAAACTTTGCTACAAGAAAGACTAGGTGAAACGGAACCACTTTCTATGACATCAAAAACCCCTTTATCAATTCCGTTACATACTAAACATCTAGTCCTTCCATTTGGCACCTTAAACATTGGTCACGTGAAGAAGAAGAAGAGTATATCATATAATAGAACCTCAGAGCAAGACTTCTAAGGATTAACTATGAAGAAGAAAAAAATAAAACCAAATGTAAAGGATACAGAAACCATACTGTAGTACAGATGCATTAAACAATAAACAAGAGCTCAGCACCAGCAAGCCAACATTTTTCGGACCTATTTGAGTGATATTTTAGCGAATTGGGAATAGAGCTCATCCAATCAGAAACATATCAACACCTATACAAGTTCATATTAGCTAGTAACCACTAATGGTTCAGAGTTTCAGACTTCAGATACAAACATTGTGAAAAGCTAGACATCAGACAAAAGAAGAGCACAGCAAGGCAACATTCACACAACTGCATAGGAGAATTTAGCAAACATGTCTTAGACATTCTTGTGAACCTCATAGAAGACAAAACTTAAGCATGGGAAATTGAAATACTCCAGCAGATTAGAACTGATAGCATACGTAACAAAGGTCACCCATATCCATTGACGGACCAACAGCTGATGGGACTCCAGCACTTGGTCTCAACCTAACAGCACTAGTAGCAGAGCCATTCCATAAATCCATGCCAATGTTAAGATTCGTCACAGGCATCGCAACCACAGGGTTTCCTGACACTGAAGCTGGAGCACTTACATTGACCCCATTATTCTGTGCATTAGCCCCTGCAAACGTAACCGTAAATGACTAATATTACATCACTCTGTGAGATGAATAGAAGGGGTAAAGTAAAAGGAGTAAGGAGATTAATCAAAATTTAGTTAGAATTGTAGCACATACCATCTTCAAGCATCAGGTCAAATCTTCCTTTTTTACTTGCAGAAAGCTCCTGAATAGAAGAAACAGCTACTTTAGACACTTGCGGAAGTGCAAATCGCTAGTTGCTGTGTATCAAAACAACAAAGTCCAGCTCCTTGCACAAGTTTTCCTAACAAGAAATAACGAGATTCTCCTAGTGTTTAAACGTTTATCTTGGCACAAGGCATACATACCGATTTGTGGTTGTTGTCATCACTTGCGTCAGATGAACCCTCACTTCCACTTTCAGCACTGTTTTATAAAAAAGACGACATCAAACAATGCCAACTGAGAATGTAGCTTAGAAACAATCTCTTCAAAGGTCAGGCTTAGTGAAAAACCACATTGGGCAGTACCATAGATAGGAAAATCAACCACCCACCTTTGTGATGCACCTTCATTTGCAGAACCTGAAGTTGTCTTTTGGGTCTCAGCAACTTTATTGTTCCCCACACCAGAATTTCCCTTAGACTTTCTTGCAGAACTCTGATCTTTTACATCTGATTTTTTCCCCTCTATTTCTGCAGCACTTGCAGTATGTGCAGTCTAAATAATATGTGCAGAGGAATTAGTGCATAACAAAAATTTATATACATATGCCTTTATTTTTCCGTAGTATTGTATCTGTATACCAATAAATATTATTTATTTATGTCAAAGTCAAACAAAGAGTTATTACCGTTACCATATTAGGATGAGCATAAACCCCCCCTGTAGAGTATAAAGCTGGGTAATGGACTGGAGTACCATAGGGTGCCATCATAGGCTGCTGGAAGAACAAGTGTACAGCACCCATATTAATACTTGTCCAAGTAAAATTTTACTACACAAACACAAAACCACGGAACTTCAGAGAACTAGATCCATTTACCTGCCCCGCCCACATATAGGGATTGGGAGTTGGAGATGCAACAGCTGAGGCAAAAAAAGGTGGTGCAGCACCAGCACCATAATAAGCCTACACAAGGAATACTGCGGATTAGAATGAGCAAGACAGCTTTTCCTTGTTTCCAAGCCCAGATTTTTTTTTTTTTTTTTGGGGGGGGGGGGGGGGGGTTGGGGGCACTAGGAGAGAATGACAGACGGAAAATAAGTAAAAGGCGGCACTTGACAAAACTATAAGGCTGGGCAGAATTCAACATGCAACCTGCATTTAGTAGCATTCACAGCTCATCATCTCAGCAAACCATCTATGATACACTCCTAAAGCAGATTGATACACAGACAGATTACCAAGGCCAGGCCTCCTTTTGCCTGACTGAAGTTCCGCTACTGAATATAAGGATCTCAAAATTTGGAGAATAACCATGGTCTCAATCACAAAATCAGATAACAGATAAGAAGTTTAATCATCTTTTGAAAATTACCATCCAACTTGTATTCATGGGATGCTGAGTCAGGTAGAAAAATGAAGAAAGGCTGACCAATTAGCTTTTTTATACACACCTGCATGGAGTTTGACCAATCAGAATATGACGGCATTGCTGTTGGAGTCTCCTAAAAGAAGAATAAGAAAAATTGGATTATGGTCTACCATTAGTACTTACAAATTGAAGAACATGGAGAGCAACAACGGAGGAGCTATAGACCAAAAGAGAGACCAAGAAAGAAAAGATAGAACCTGTGATGAGCTTGCTGCTTTGGAGGGTTTTGGAGGTGTCTGCTCTTCGGCTGCCCCCATTTTACATAGGTTCAAGCACCACCAGAATATGGAAAGTTCTCAGTAAATCTGTGATATTATAGTCAAAACATATCCGATGAGATGTTAGTAGTGAGCTTATGACTAATGACATGTAAAAAAATTAAGAATTGCATTCTTTCTTTTGTTAGCCAGAAATCGAAATTATGTATACTGGACCGATTTATTACCATCATACCACATATTAAGTTAGTAAGTACCGAACAGGAGAATCCTTTATTAGAAGTTACAAACATATAGTAGACGTGAAATATCTCCTACTCAGGAAACAAAGACGTGCAGGTCATCTAATAAGTAACCGGCATTTCAATGTCCAACATGATCATCTAATGTTGGAGTCTTGGAAGCAATGTCCAACATAATAATCTTATGTTGGATCTTGGAAGCACTCTGGTCACACCGATAAGTTTTTAAAATTATCAATTCGGAAACCCTTTTTTCAACTCCTGATAAAATTGTGACATTGCATTAGGCATTGAAGGGAGTGGATAGCATACCCCCCCCCCCTCCACTCTGCACAATGGTGTCCAGTCTTATAGGATCATGACATACTACGCTGCACTATTAAATCCCAGTATAATATGCCACAAAGCCCTAGTACAATGATCTAGGTGAGTTCAGTTTTACGGAGTTTAGTAGACTAATAACAATGGAACCATTTTTTTTTAGTTTCCTTAATCAAATCAATGTTTACAGGCATCAAAATGGCAATAGATTGATTTTTCCATTGAGCCATAGGCCCATAGCTAACAGCCATGGAGGACTTGTGTCTCTCAGAGCTTTTTCCAAGATAAAGGAAATGGAAGAAATAAGATAGGTACAAAGAAGAAGGTACAAAAGTAACTATTTCACCTTCCCCAATTTGGAAGGCTTTCCTCCTAATAACAAAAGGCACCAATTATTAAAAGATGACAAAAGCGCCATCTTCTCCCCCTCCCCACCCCTAAACCGAGTAGCTTCCATCCTAAGAATCAAATCAGCAACTTGTTTTTTGTTGGGTCTGAAATGTGCGCACAAAGTCGCTGATAAGAATCGAACCCCGGACTTATAAAAGCTAGACATTGTGCCCAAAGTGGAGCTTCACATTTGTAGTCGAACTAGGTTCATAACGCTAATCCTTTAAGACTGATATTGCATATTCCCACATTCTCACGAATTACAAAGTAAAGGGATCATCATATCCCCAGATTCACCTCAAGCTACCTTACCAAACTCCCGGACGAGGCAAGTACCCTTAGGCTCTGTTTGGTTTGGGGAGAAAATCCAATAAAGAAAATGGTTTTCTAATTTTCCTTTGTTTGGTTTGCACAGGATAAATGAAGTGGAAAACTTGGGTGGAAGATCATCTTCCTCGTAGTAGATTAAATTTTCCCTCCCCATACTTGGAATGCCCCATTTTCCCCCTTCCCTCTCTTCCCCCATTGTCCCATCTCCCTTTCTCTCTCCTCTCTCCTCCTTCCTTTCTCCTCTTCCTACTCTCCTCTCTCCATATTCCCCTTGTAGAACCAAACAAGGGAAAATAAAATAGGAACTCAATTTTCTCATGGAAAATGCTTTTTATGGAAGATGAATTTCCAAGAAAATGATTTTCTATCAAACCAAAGAGAGCCTTAATTCTTTTTCCCTGCAAAAGAATTAAGTCCAACAACCTAAGTTAGTCATCCAAACACACCTACTATACTTTCACCACCAATATTATCAACTCCAAATTAATGCAATAGCCAATCTCTCCCTTACGGACCTTAGACTGTTTTAATAGTTTTTCCGCAATTAGATTTATCAGAACCTAACATATGGAATTAACTAGTTTTGCTCTCTTTGAACATATACTTTATAGCTTCAACTTCAAGATACCAACTTTCCCAAACACCTATTCATTACACAATTAATGGTCTTTAAAACATCAACTTGATCCAAGATCTCCCCAAACAACTTCCTTATTTTACCAAAGATCCCAACTTTCCCAGCTCATTAATCTCACACCACACAAAAACCAATCCTTTCTTGGTTTTTACCACCAAACTGAAACTTTTATAATCACTCACTAATCAATACACTAACTACAACTTTCAGCTGAATCAAAAATAGTAGCTCCAAAACATGCAAATAGGGTCATAACCATAAAAACTTACAGCAAACACATATAATACAGCTAAATTATCGTGGTTTTTTAGCAGCATCAATAAAACATACACAAATACAAGTAAATTCAATACATTTAACAAAAACCCAGGAAAAAAAAAGAGGAGAGAGATAGAGTGGAGTACCTAGGAGTGATGTGGAAGTCCAACTCGGATAGGAAACCAGAGGTGACTCAGTTGTTCTGTCTTTTCTTTCTGATGATGATATTTTCTGTCTGCACTCTGCACTGTTAGTTATATACAAGTAATAGTACAATTTAGGGAAATGATTTTTACACTCCTATGATTGATTTTTACACTCCCTATGTGAGAGGAATTAAATATTGCATAAAAATGTGTGCTCTCACATGGGAGATGCTAGTGGGAGTGTAAAAATAAATTGTGGGAGTGTAAAAATCAGTTCCCTACAATTTATAGTTACAGCTCTTTGGTTAAATTTTTGTTTTTTTTTTTTTTGGAAACTTTAGTGTAAGCCTGTAATTTGATTTACAGTAAATTATTAGGTACTCTTGGGAGCATGTCTTTTAGTATTTTTTTATATCTAATGTGAAAAGGTATAACAAAAATGACAAACGGTATAAAAAATTTGGGTGGGAGCACATGCTCTTCCAAGCATGTTATAATTTCTGTTTTTTTTTTTTACTGATAGGGAACTTATAAATTCAATTAGGGAAAGTTTACTGTTAATGTGAGTTTCTGCTTTATTAATCAGTTGGTTTATTAATCAGTTGTTGTGTGTACTTTATCAGTTTTTGTGAGTGTAGTGGACTAGTGGTTTAGTTAAGTTAAGTTAAGTGTGTGTCTTAAGCTGTGGACTTTGGGTGGTTGAGTAGAGAAGAAGAGAAAAGAGTAGGGTTTTGGTGGTTTGACACGTGGGGGAGGGAGTATTACAGCTGTCTACATCTCAGTGGAGGACAATAGTCCTTGAAAAGATACGAAAATGTAGGAGTCATAGTCATAAATGACTGACTCATCAATTACATCATGCCGACATTGCACACATTATCCAGATTAGGACTAACTCAGCTGAAATTATCACTTTCAATTGATACGATTTAGAAAAATTGTTATTTTTAACTTTATATTAGACATAGTTGTAAATGTAGTTGAAAAGGTTATTTTTTATCAAAAGAGAACGACATTTTAAATTGAAAAAAACTACTATAAAGCATTTATTTTTTACTTACACTTAGATGGTTTCATACAATTGTAAGAAATAAATTTATTTAAAACAAAAAATGAAGTATATGAGACGTAAAATGTTTTTTTTACTAAAAGTTGTGTCTTATATAAAATTTTTTTTATTATCAATAAAATCTTGGCCTAGTAATTAAGATTGACGTACTTAACTTTAAGGTACCCTAAACAAAATAATCAATCACATCATGCTCAACACATTTGTTTTAAGGAATTATACATTATAAGTCCAACTCAAACTTTTTAATCTATTTATTTATTTTGAGTCTAAGTGCCAAAATTTTAGCAAACAAATTGCCCCAAGTATTGAGAAATATAACGTTGGGCCATAATATTTGTAGTTATATATATTCATAATTTTAGACGACTTTATATTTATTAAATGAATAAATCTATATACATGTGTGTGTGCGTAACATTGAAATCGTAAAAAATAGGAAGTTCATGAAATAGAAGGAACCATGTCCCAACAGATCAATAAATTTCACACCTCAATCGTGATAATTTTAGATAACGATAGGTCTTTATCATCTTCATTGTTCTGAAATAGGGTGCGCAGATATTTTACTTTGGTTTTTTTCAAAAAATTATAAAGAAAAAAATTGACCGACATCATTCAGTATAGACCTTGCAAAGTTGACCCAGACCCGAACATCCGACCCGACCTAAAGTAACCTGAACATCCGATTTTGACCCGAAGCTATAAT
>CAAKMY010033897.1:0-19473 GCA_901111285.1 Corrigiola litoralis | reverse complement strand
ACAAAATGTGAATTTATTATTTATTATCATATAATAAATCTTTTCACACGATTTGAGTTCAAAACTCTTATATTATCAATAAAAACAATTAGTCAACCTTTAGCTACTAAATGTAGGGTTTAATTATATCATGAATATAATTATTATTTGAAGCTACTTACCTTTTTAAGTGTGACCAAGAGGGATCATTTGATTACCGTCGTCATACGACAATAACGTCAAACCCTAGCAGGGCAACTGTTATTGATTTGCGTTAATCAATATATCGTCATATTATTTAATATTTCCCGATTATATTCTTAATTAGATTTAATTAATTGATTGCACTATTGTCGGAGGACACCACTCCAACATTGGTTTGGTGGAAAATGGCCAAATGGGTGCTACGTTTTGTGCTTTGAGGGTAGTAAAGTATAATTCTATGATTAAGGGGTGGAAAAATATAAAATATATGTCTAGGTTGGTTATAGAATTGGATTGAAATAATAATGATTTGGGTAAGGGTGATGTGCTAGATTGTTGTAAGAGGGTGATATAGATCCAAGATTTAATGGATTAGGCAATTAATTTGATAGGTATTGTTAGATAATATTATAATAAATTGTGAGGATTTAATTTGACTGACTATTGAAAAAAATGTTTATATAATTAGACATTGTCAAAGTAAACGAAACCAAATTCTTAACCTGATATTAACAAAAGAAAAAACAAATAATTAGGAGGGGAGAGCTTGATTTGGTTGGAAATGGCCAAATGGGTGCCAAGTTTTGTGCTTTGAGGGGACTATAATAATAGTTTTATAATTAAGGATTTGAAAATAAAATGTAGTCTTGGGTGGTTATGGAATTGGATTGGATTGGCCAAACAAGTACTAATGGTTTGGATGAATGTGTTTATCTTAAAGAGAAATGATGATTTGGATGATGGGGATGTGCTAGATGGTTGTAAGAGGGCAATATACGTTAAGAGATTTAATTGATTGGGCATTTGATAAGAATGACCATCTTAGCTAGATTACCTATATAAATAATGAGGACTTAATTTGATTAATTATTGAAAAATTATTGATGTAATTAGACTTTGTCATAGTAAACAAGAAACATTATTGTCTAATATTAACAAACATAAGGATGAATGTGGTTTGAAGTTTTCGGGTTAGATTAGGCTCTTGGTTGACATTTTGGAGGTTAGGAGTGCTTGTGGAAGTGGATGATTATGATGGATTTGGTTGATTTGATGGTTGTGGTAAAATGATTGAGTTGTTCTTAGGTTTGTTGGTATGGTTGATTACACTTGGTTGAGGTTGGTTTGGTTGGTGTACTTGTGTATTTTGCAGATAATTGTGGTATCATTTTACAAAAAAAAAGTAGTTTGTAGGTAGTTTTTGGCAAAAAATATTTATATTAGGTAGTTTTTCACAAAATTTTGAAACTTTAAGATAGTTTTTAACAAAAAAACGCTAATATATTTGTTACAAGATATGAATGGTGTGTTGTGTGATATTGGGAGAGAAAACCAAGAGGCAAACGTGTTTGCGGGAATAGAGGGACCAGTTTCTTTTTCTCTCCTTGTCCTTGATACGCGGCAGCAACCTCACTCCTTTCTTTTTCTCTTCCTATGGAGAGAACTCAGTAGCTCGATGTTTGGTCGTTGGCGACGAGCGAACGAACTTCACCAACGAGCATTCATCAACGACAACCTGCCCCAAAAATAACCATTGCTATTTCTCTAATGACATTTGCAATAATGACATGACACAATATCATGACAAAAATGTCTTCCAATGGTGTTGTACAGATTTAATGGGCAATCAGAATTCTCAAAATACTTTGCATACTACAACCAGTACATCGAACAAAAGTGATACAAGCAAATTGTGTAACAGAACAACAAACATTAAATGTCCATATCAAGCGACTTGTGATTGAAACAGAATCATTCTACATACATGCGTCCAGGCAAACGCAACAGATTACAAGGAGATACTCTTCTGGCTAATGGGATTGAGAGGCTTTATCTGCCATGCGTTAACCTCTTGTTCTTCTTCGGGGAGAATGAAAGGCAAGGATATTTCCCGGATCATTAACTCACCACAAAATGGGCATTCACTAGCTATCGCATCATCCAATTGGGAGCGGATCTGTTCATAAGATATTACAAGTCAGATGGCTAAGTCAATTTCAGAAAAAAAAAAAAAAAAAGCTTCACCTTGAACCTATGATGGGAAAGCAACCAAATATTTTCTTGAATCAACTTAATCTACTTAAATAGCGAACCCAAGCTCACACACGAGATTATCTAGTCAACAGAGAAGATGAAAGAGCTACAATCTTTCAAACTTCTTACTAGAAGTTACAACCTTGGTAATCATAAATTTCTTCATGTAAGCAAAACAAAATCTTGCAAGAAAAAGAGAAGCCTCAAAAGCGATGACTTGAACTATTTACTAACTCGGTCCCTTTGGTTTTTCCCCGTTTCATTTTGGACCAAATCTTAAAAAATGATGTAGTGGTGGGTCACAAATACATTAGTTAAGTATTTTTGTCAGGTAATGAGTCTATTAGTTGGTGGTAGTGAGGCAAAAATCTGATATACAATTGCATTTTCGTTATTTATAAGGGCAAAAAATTGTCAAATAATAGAAATGGGGGCAAAACGGTTAGGATACCCAAAAATGGGAAAGGGGGCAAAACCGATAAAACGCAGGGAGTAATAGACAACTTTGTCAAAAATAGAGGAATCAGATTTCCCGGGCAATAAAAACTATGCTGCCTCGTCTAGAGTGAGAAGCTCTCCTTCTCTCTAGAATAGATCTAACTTTTTCTCCTACATTTATGTGCCCATGGCAAGGGGAGGATCCAATAACAAGCATCAAATCCACAAAAAAAAAAGTAACAAAAAAATGCACAAAAATCACAAAAGAGTAAACAAAAAATAAAGGATGAACTTGTGGCAAAGAGAAAGGAGGGTCCCTCTCCTTCGGATGTTACAAAGATGATAACTTTGGATGACCTTAATGAAGCACGACCATTTCATGTCTCTGACACTGAAGATGAGAGTGAAAAGGAAGGCTTTGTTCCTTCAGTGGAAGTGGTTCCTGATGTTAGTGATGATGAGGCTACAGCAGAGGGTACCTGGGAGCTAAATCCTCAAAGGGTAAGGATTTGTTGCAGAATTCTAAGGCAGATGCTAGTGCTAGTAAGATACAAGTAAAAAGTTTGAAACTTTCTCGAGACGATGTAGAAACAGAGGTGTCTTATTGGTCTAATGCAGTTATTTGTTATGTTTTGGGTGCTAGACCACCTTGGCTTGTGTTAAATGGTTTCCTTAGGAGAATTTGGGGTAAATACAACACAAGTAATTTATCTCTTCTCCCAAATGGTGTTTGTGTGGTGAGATTTGACTCCAACGAAGACCAGGAAAAGGTGGTTAATGCTGGACATTTTCTGTTTGACAGTAAACCACTGATTGTCAAGGCTTGAAAGGAGGGAATGCAGTTGGAGAAGGTTGAGGTTGATATGGTTCCTGTATGGATGAAGTTAATGAGGTTGGACCTTAAATTCTAGGGTGGAGACTGCATCAAGAAGATTGCAGGTTTAGTGGGTAATCCGGTTAAGTTGGATGAGGCCACTAGAACTAAGGAAAGACTAGCTTTTGCTAGAATTATGGTGGAGGTTAAAATGAACCAAGAATCACCAGATAGTTTGGTATTTCTGGATGACAAGGATATGGAGGTGAGGATGAGTGTTGAATATGAATGCAAACCAATCAGTTGTGAGGTTTGCAAGGGGATTGGACATGGTAAAGAGGAATGCAAGAAAAGGAAGCCTAAAGTGGTGAGACAAATTTGGAAGCCTACTATGCAACAGGGGGGGGGGGGTTGAAAAATTGGTTACTCATCCTGTCAATGGCACAATTGGCAAGATAAATTCAAGAACAGGGGGAATGATGACTGGGGAAGCATCCAGATTGGTTCATAAGAGGATGCACATGTCCACGAAGATTGATCCTGGAGTGATTGGTACTAGAGGAAGAACATATGCTCTGATACATGAACATGAGGGGATGGTTCTAATCCATCTGGTGTTAATGGATAGTATTGGGAGCTGGAATGTTAGAGGTATGAATGGGCTAGCCAAACAAAAGGATATAGTATGGTTTTTATATTCACAAAAAGTTAGCCTGTTTGGCCTCTTAGAAACAAAAATTAAAACTATAAATACTAGTAAAGTTTATAGTAATATGTTAGAGGATTGGCCGGTTTGTACTAATAATCAAGATGGCAAGAAAGGTAGAATTTGGATGATTTGGAAACCTAGTATATTTGAGGTGAATGTGGTGTTTGTCACTTGTCAAATGATACATGTTGAGGTGGAATGTAAGTGTACTAAAATGAAGTTTTGCTACTCTCTGATTTATGACTCTAATGATGATAAAGAAAGAGAGGAGCTTTAGGCTATGCTGAAGAGTGTAAGTCAGAATATGAGGAGGGCTTGGATCATTATGGATGACTTCAATAATGTTTTGCACCATGATGAAAGAATTCGGTCTGTTGTTACAGACAAGGAGATTGATTGAGAAATTTGCAGAATGTGTGAAGTTTTGTGATTTGGTTGACTTGAAGGCTATAGGTTCCTGGTTCACTTGGAATAACAAAAGAGAAGGGGAGCAGAGGGTGTTTAGCAGAATTGATCGAGCAATGGTTAATGAGGAGTTGCTTGCTCAGATGGGGGATGCTTATGCTCACTTAATGCCTGAGGGTTACTTTGACCATAGCCCCTACATTGTGCATCTCAAAAGTGTGCAAAATTTGGGTTGTAAATCTTTCAGATAAGGAGGTTGTTAAGGAGGGTTGGAAAGTAGGAGTATCTGGAACTAGTATGTATAGAATTGTTAGAAAATTGAAACTTTTGAAGGCTGGGTTGAAGAATCTGAATAAGCAGACTTCTGCAGATGTGGAGGGGGAAGTATTCAGGCTAATATGAGGAATGCTGAGTTACATTGCTTAGAAAAGGAAACTGTTGAGAAGATGCTGAGTCTTAGAAAGCTAGAAATAGCCAGAAAAGCAAGGTAGCATGGTTGAAGGAAGGTGACGAGAATACAGGCTTTTTCCACTCTGTAATAAAGGTGAGAAGAACAGAGAATAAAGTCCTTGTTATTAAAAATAGTAAAGGGGAGCTGATGACTGTTCCTGATGATATTAAGCAAGCATTTTTGCAATATTATCAGGAGCTACTTGGTTCTGACAAGGAGTGCTCTAGAGTTCATAAAAGAATAGTCAGGAGGGGAAGGGTTATTTCTGCTGATATGCAAAGTCTGCTGCTCACAAGAGATGAGATTAGGAAAACCTTTTTCAGTATACCTAAGGACAAGAGTCCTGGGCCAAATGGATATGGTAATGGTTTCTTCATGGATGCTTGGGATGTGATAGGAGAGGAGTTAATGGATGTTGTTGCTGAATTTTTTGTCAAGGGTCAGCTGTTGAAGCATTAAAATGCTACTACTCTCACTCTTATACCAAAGGTGAAGCACCCTGTTTATGTATCTGAGTTCAGACCTTGTGACAGATTAAGCAGAGTATTGCCTGATATAATTGATGAAGCTCTGTGTGCTTTTTTTAAGGGGAGATATATAGTTGAGAATCTCATGATTTGCCAAGACTTGATCAGACAATATAATCAGAAGAAAGGGTCTCCTAAGTGTTTGATGAAAGTTGATCTTAAGAAAGCTTATGATAGTGTAGAATGGAAATTTGTGGAGGAAATGTTGATTGCATTGGAGTTTCCTAGTAAATTCACTCAACTCATCATGGAGTGTATTACTACCACTTTCACTCTTGCTATTAATGGGCAGTCTTTTAGATTATTTAAGGGAAAAGGGGGTTAAGACAAGGTGATTTCACTTTGTGTATGGAATACTTGACTAGAATGCTGCATTTTGTGGTTGAGCAAGAGGAGTTCCAGTATCATTCAATGTGTGCTGCTCTGAAGATGACACATTTATGCTTTGCAGATGATTTAACTATCTTCTGCAAAGGAATGTGCAATCTGTTTTATTGCTGCTTAGAGGTTTTCAAAGTTTTTCTGAAGCTTCTGGGTTGAGCATGAACAAGCAAAAGTCTAGCATTTATATGGCAGGGGTGAGTACAGATACAAGGTATTCTGGCTTCAAGAGTGATGTGTTACTCTTCAGATATTTAGGGGTTATCATTTCATCTAGGAGGCTGTCAAAGGAGGATTGTAATCTCCTTGTTGAGAAGATTTCTACGAGGATCAGGAGATTGGGAGCTAAGAAATTGAGTTACGCAGGAGGGCAGCTCTTATACAATCTGTTTTATTGACCTTGCATTCTTATTGGGCTAACATATTTGTGTTGCCTAAGAGAATTATTAAGAAGATTGAAGATTTGTGTAGGAATTATCTTTGGGAAGGTAAGGAGACTTATAATAAAGGTCCTTTGGTAGCTTGGGACTAGATTTGTAAGGAGAAAAATTCAGGAGGGTTGGGGTTTAAAAGGGTGCAGGAGATGAATCAGGATTGTATAGCTCGTTTTATTTGGTGGATTGCAGTGAAGGCTGATCACATGTGGGTTAGATGGATTCAAGATTCAGACTCGTCTGACAACTCTGGTTCTGTACAGTCCAGCTGGTATTGGAGGAAGTTAGTTGGACTGAAGAGTAGAGTTCTGCAGAATTGTTTTTCTGATCGTAAGTACAAATTTGATAAGATGTATCAGCTGCTTAGAGGGATTGAGAGTAAAGTCTGGTGGTATGGAGTAGTGTGGCAAAGGTACAATGTGCCAAAGCATAGAATGATAGAGCTGATCATCGGGCCGGGCCAGTCGGGCTTCGGGCCAAAAAGTAAAGCCCGAACCCGGCCCAGTCGGGCTTCAGGCTGGGTTCGGGCCATTCCGGGCTTTTTTCGCACTTCGTTTACGATTTTTATACTTAGCATAACTTTCACCTCGGGTGTCCATTTGAGGTGATTTTTTTTTAAATCCACTTAGTTTTTCAAGATTAACGCAATTGTTGTAATAAAATTAAAAAATTTCAATTATAAATATGAAAAAAAATTTCAGAATACTTTTAGCGTATTTTTATTGACGTTTTTACTTAAAAAAGAGTTATAAATAAACAATAATTCAAAATTTCGGGCTTTTCGGGCCGGGCTTGAGGCTTGAGGCTTGTCCCAAACCCGGCCCGAAAGCGAGCCGGGTCGGGCCTTTGGGCCGGGCAAATTTGATCAGCTCTAGAATGATTGCTTGGTTGATGGCTCTGAATAGGTTGCAGACCAAGAGCAGATTAAGCAGATTAGGGGTGTTGAGTTCAGATATCTGTGAAGTGTGTATGCTGCAGGCTGAGAATGTAGACAATTTATTCTTTAGATGTGAGTATAGTCAGAAAGAAATGCCTGAGTATTCTGAGTAGAAGACTGGAGTGTGTATTGCCGAGTCAGAGGCCCTTGCAATAGTGCAAAAGAAGAAGACGTAGCAAGAACCTGAAGAAGAAGATCATTACTGCCTGTGTGGTTGCTTTAATTTATGCTATCTGGATCATTAGAAACAGGTGTAGATTTGAATTTAGTCTTCCTAGACCTGAATGTGTGATTGATAGATTGTTGTGTGAAATTAAGGTTAGAATTAAGTTTGTTGGTGATAAGAAGTGGTATGATGTAATAGGTAGTTGGTTAGCTAATGTATGAGGTGCATTAGTTTTGTTTTCACCTGATTATGTTCAGGTTGTTTAGTTCTTCATAGGTTATGGTTGTGACATCATGGCCATGATCTTTGGAGTTAATTTGTTGAAATGTGTTTGATTTGTTTATGGTATTAATGAAATAGCTTACATTTTACCAAAAAAAATAAAAAACTTTGGTACACATCCTCAAGAATGTGTAATGTCTAATGCCGGAAAATAATAGTTAGCATACTTGAATTATTGCTGTAATACAGAAATAACTATCAGAAATGTATGACAAAAAACAGCAGCATCAAACTTTTTCATAAGTGACCAACATGCCTGGAAGGCTCGAATGCTAGAGTTCTTTCAAAATACTAGATAATTCAGAAGGTTGTATGTAGACCTGGCAAACTATACTCCAAACTTATCACAACTGATGCTGAGTAACGGTATTTGTTTGAATGGGAAGCACTGTCTTATCCTAGAACTGGAAAGCTAAGCTCTGCTATTTGGTGGGTGGGTGGGAATGGGAAATATTAATAACCAAGTTTGAAAATTTTTGCTTAGCACTTACAAATGGTAGTTTGGTTCAGCAGGAACTTGAGCCTAGGATATTGCATTTTCTAGGAAGTAGTGAAAGTCGTTTGTAGTACACAAAAATCTCTAATTCATACAGGGACTTCCACTTACCTAAGGGGTACCTAGGTATGTAATTCTTTTGTTTTCGACAACCACTCAGCTCCACTGTTAGGTACCTTTCTGTGTTTTCCATGTGCAACCAGCCAATTACTAGTTATTGAAGGTGAACCGGATGCATATATATATAATCACCTATCAAAATGAATAGCCTGAAATTCTAGATTTCCTTATAAATGCTAGATTCCTCAAGTCTGTTTTATCTCCAACATAGATAAATATTAGAATTGACGAAGTTTTAACTAATGAGCACAGATACCTTATCGTTGCCAGAGATATCCTTGTAGCGCACATATTAGGGAAAATAACAACATCAACAATACGGTAGGAAGAAATATTTAATTAATATTTTCAAAAATGTGACATTTAAATAATCCTAGCTCTCTTTTTGTTGATTGTCCTGAATTGTTAGCAAGCATGCAATCAACCAATTATGGGTGACTATTCCCATAATCCTGATGCTAATAACTTTTGGTTAATCTTCTAGACGCAGTATCCGCGAGTCATGACTATATAATAGGAGAAATAAGTGGATATCAACTGGTCGAGCTTCCACCTTCTGACCAAGACACTGGTGGTAAATTCTCATGCATGCCAATGAGCCGATCTCATGGTTGGGGCAGTGTTTTCATATAAGAAAAGGAAGAAGCTTTCCTAATAATTGGTACCCTATGCAACTTCCACCTTTCATTCTTATCAGAAGTACAAACTAGTTACTTGTCTACGAGTAATATATATCAGTGCATATTTATAGTTTGAAAAAAAAAAAAAGAGAAAATCAGACCTTATCAACCCTGTTAACAGTAATAGGTTCCCGGTCACTTAAGGTACCATTTGAATCTTTTTTTGTTTCACCACTCACCAACGTCAATTGCTTCTGTAAATCCAGTATATATTCAGCCTGCAATTTATCATCTATGTAAGCACACGATTAAAAAATGAAACTGTAAACAAGAAGAATCTATAAGCAGTATGTCCTTTATTAATCCCCCTTCCCCCTTCTTTTATTTGATAACTTAGACACTCAAATGTATCTGCATTAATTTTTAACAAAACTAAAAGCAATATTGCTTGGCTAATGCAGAGATCCATAACAATGCACATTATATTAAGTAAAACTTTCTCCATCAAAATAATAAAACGTTTACAGGTCCGCCTACCAATATGTTCAACCTAATTATGGCGATCATTATTCCAGGGAACCCCATAGTATGAAGAATAATCATATATGTCCTCAACATACATTAAGAACGACTGCAGCATAACTAACATCTGATCATGTTTACTCCTGGGAAATAAGAACTGTGAAGTTGTATCTAGACCTTACAAACGGCTCATCGGATTGGGTTTGGGTCGGGTTAGTTCGAATCGGGTCAACTTCGGATAGTATGGCCATTTAGGGTTCGGAGCTAATTCACTCAGGTCAATTTCAGTCACAAAATTTCAGGCTTCACGTTATGTCCATCTATTCAGACGGCGCCAAAGATTCATAGTGTAAAACAAAATCGGGTCTCTGGACAGGTCATTTGGCTCGTTCATATGTGCCAGGTCTAGAACTTGTATTATAGTAATGTAATAAGATTGCAAGTAAATCGTTTAGAAGTAGTGGAGTAGATAGAAGTGGTTCACATCAGTACATGGCTGGGCGGGTATGACAAAAGAAGTGTTGGAAAGAAACGACAATTGAAGAGCCTATCCACTTGGCTCTTGTGACAAATAAGTCAACATCAATAATTAACCCAAAGAATTGGAGAAAACATTCATTTTAAACCACACCCACTCAGATCTGTAAAGAAGAGAGTCAACACAAAGGCAAGGAGGCCAAGTATTTTTATGTCCAATTAGATTTAGAACAACAATTATCTAATTGAGAAACTCCACAGGCATCTTTAGGATTACTTCTGTTTTAAATTTAGTCGTGAAAAATAGCTTGGTCTCCATGACCACATAATTTACATACTATTGTCTAAGCAATGACATGAGATACTTGCCTCCACCATGCCCCTCCCCCCCCCCCCCCCCCCCCCCCCCCCTTCCCCTCCCACACTCAAAATAGATAATTATATATATAAAAGAAAAGAAGTCAAGTATCTAAAAGACTGAAAAGAGGCAAGCTTAAGGAACATTACTATTTATCTACTCTTATTCAAAATTAACTAAAACTATTGGCTTCACAAGGATTTGATTTTAATTACGCAAATTCAAATCTATCCTGCATCAATAGATAATAGAGATTATGACAAACATTCAGCTATCCAAATTAGCAGTAAAATAAAATATACATATCCTCAACATAATTATGTACACATATGTAACTTCCACTTACTTGTTCTTGATCAGTACACCGTGTTACATGGGCAATCAAGCATTGAGCGTGAAATGCATGACCACATGGAAAGACATAGAAAGGAGCCATGGGCCCAACAGATGCATAACCCCTTGACATACCAAAATCAGCAGCTGTATTCAAGATTTTTCGCCTACAAACCTACAACCACGTGTGTACGAAATTCCATAAGATGATCTTTGACAAAACCTCAAGGTGCTCAAGGAGCTATAGCCAAGATGAAGTTAATACCTAAACATATGGAGCTCATGAAAGAATTTATAAATATAATTTTCTTACATGACATCGTAAAACATAATGAACCCCAAAATTATCTTACATGACATAAACCCTTCGGCCATGAATCTTTGTCAGGCCTAAAAAAGTCCATTACCAGATTGAAGTTATAAGATCTCATCAGAGCTGAAACTAAGAGATCCCTTGTCGTCTGAGATAGACTTTACGCAGCAACAACTAAAAGAGGGTGTTAATTTGATCAGCCTGGATTAGTGAGCTAACGCATTAACTTACTTTATCTCTCTCAAAGAAAGGAATTCTAACTTTCTCAAAAAACCAACTAGCAGTGACTAACCCTTCATAACATACGCCATGCTACTAAATCTCAGTTTTGGTCGGGATCACGGTAGCGTAAGTATCAGAAAAATCACAGCGGACCGCAGAATGGGGATGTAGACATGTAGTGACCTAAAAAACATTTACATGCAGGCCGATTTGATACTTCGCGGCCAATATTTGGCTTTCTACCATTCGCGAAACAATTTGGACAAGAAATCCGCTGCCCTTGGGTGGGAAGACGTGATGGGGGTGGTTAGCAAAGCGGAACCCGATTTCAGAATTCGAATTCCTCGATTTAAAACAGCATTCGATGAGACCCAAGCACATTCTATAATGCTGCTCTGCAAAACCCCTCTATTTCATTGTGTTTGTCATATAGGTTACGAAAGTAATAGTTTCCCAGCCAAAAATGAAGCATCCAGCTAAACGTTGTTCATCCATACTACACCACTCTTAGCTTTTCTTTTTCTTTTTATATACTATCTATTGCTTAGAATATATGTTATTTTTATAGGAAAACAAGTTAGAAGATTTTCCTGCCACCAATTACTTTTTGTCTCGGATAGCATGGTCTGAGGCCAACAATCAACCATGTTCACAAACTTCTATGCATATGATTTTTTCCCATCTTTTTACCTTATAAAGAAAGTAGGGAGCGCTCTGCTGGAAATGGGTCTTAATGTGAGAAGTGAAAATGCTCATCTGCGAAAATTTTTGCTCATCTCAAAAAAAATTTGCTCATCTAAATTTTTTTTTGCTCATCTACGAATGTTTTTTGCTCATCTACAAAAATTTTTGCTCATCTATGTTTTTTTTTTTTTTTTGCTCATCTACAAATTTTTTTTGCTCATCTACAATTTTTTTGCTCAACTAGATGACCATTCTCACTTCTCATGTTAAGGATCATTTTCATATGATCCTCTCCCTATAAAAAGATAACCTAAATTTATGAACATAAATTTATTGGGGTCTGACTATAACACACTTATACCTCTCAGGCTATAACAGATTTAAAAAAGACACTATGTAACTAAAGCAACGGAATTGAATGAGAAATGTAGTTTAAATTTTACTATCAATTATTAATTTCAGCGCTGATGTCTTCATTAAGATAATGATGCACAAAGATAAACAGGTTATGTTCTAAAAATAACAAGTCCAGGTTTATACCGACATCGGCCCTGTGCTCTGGAACTTCAGAATCTAATACACCTAAAGGTAGCATAGCCACGACAGTAAGAAGAAACTTACCCCACATTCTTCATCACGTTCGATAATAGCATATCTCTGAGCAAGGGCACTGATATCATTTCTAATGTTGTCTGCCCCACGTGTTGCGTCATTCATCTCCTGTTTCAGCATCTCAATTTGTTTGTTGTAGTCTTCTAGTGATGAGCAAATCGCCTCCTGTAGAATGTAGTTGTTGCATTTAGTCTTAGCAACAAAATCTCATTAACAACAAACCACTAGGAGCAGCCCAGTTAAAAAAGGTAGATGCAGTAAATACTCTGAAATCGTCAATTAGAGCAAAGTCTGGGAAGAAAGGCAAGATATCCTCAATTTTCAACAGGCCATCTGTTTCCTTAAGGAAAGCAATCGCTTTCCGTATGTTCTCCCTTTTGGTTCCCTTTTCCTGCTCAATAACATGCTTTGCAATCATGAGCCAGAGTTTCTTCCGTAGTTCTTCATCATCTTCAACCTTATCAGCTTCAGCCATAGCAAGCTCTGGGTCAACCTAATAACAGTTGAGTCAGACAAAATAGCTCTGTAAAATACCCTATTTGAATCAGAAAATTCCAACTTTTATATATCTCTAAAGGTGGTTTTTTTTTTGGAGAAATAAGCAAATTTTTATTCCACCAAAAAGTTTATCCAAATACAAGCAAATAGATGCTACTATGCTAGACAAGCAGAAAAAGAGCCAGGCTCAAACCACTAACAAAACCATACAAACTAATCCAACAGATGAAATGATTTCTCCAAATAAAACAGCTTTGAAGTACAAGCTCGCATTCGAACTGAAACTTCAGACTTAATCTTGGGCACAATCTGATCAATGGAACTACTATGATCTGAGAACAACCTGCTATTTCTCTCAAACCAAATAGCATAAATCACAGCCACAAAAGAGCACCTTAATTTTCTCTAAGCCAGTGCTGCCCCCTAACCCTCCTTCTAAACTAATCAATCTCATCAGACAGCTTGTAAACCCTCTAGAGAATATTTCCAACTCAACAGCTGAAGCCGTATACTCCTGGACACAGAGCATTCAAAAAACAGAAGATCTCTACTTTCTTGTTGCTGTTAACAGAGAGCACATCTTTTAACAATACTAAACCCCCTGAGACATAGATTATCAATAGTTGAAAGTTTATTCTGAATAGCAAATGAGGCAATCACAGCATGCCTATTATAGGAAGAAGAATCCCATACATGCTTAGACCAGGCTAGAACAGGTTTCTGATCTCTGAATGTTACCATGAGACAATAGACAGATTTTCTTCGTAAGCAACTTATATCAGGATTTCGAAGCCCATAACCGATAAATAGATTGCCATCTTTTTGTTTTGAAACTCATTGCCGGAGAAAAAGCAAAAACAACCAAGGTATACTGTTTTTCAGATCATTTCTTAACTACAGGTTTCATATCTGATTCCACAGGGACTATTTATCTTATTTATCTGATCTACATAAGAAATGAAGTGGGATAACAAAAGTGCAAATGAGACACAATCAGACAGAAGACAGCAGTGCTGAATTTTCTTTTTTCCGGATGTTCTGCTTTCTTTCCTGTTCATAAAATTAATGCTCTAAATTCCTGTTCAGTTCTCCTGATTTAACTGCTCTTCAATTCAGATTTGTTGCTTTTACATAAATTACTGTACTTATGAATGATTTTGCAAATTTGGGCACATTATAGTTTCCTTTATTTTGGGGAGTGCGCTTTGCACTCAATTTTCCTCATCATCGGTTGATTTTGTGAAACTTTGAGCCATTTGTTCACTTTGTGATGGTTGAGTTCCACAATCAGTTAAGTTCTTTCAAAATATTGGAAAAACAAATTCTTGTTGCATAGCTGCCGTCTGATCATTGTGATTTGTGAATGTTTTTGAAAATGAGAATCTAGATATTTAAACCACAATTGTAGCAAAACATGTTTTTTCGTGTGGAGAGGTAGGTAAAAACCACTTCACATAAGTAGCGAAACACCTCTATCTGAAGTTTATGTCTTTACCCCTCTCACTCCTCCCTCACTATCTCTTTTTCTCCTCTTTGTAATGGGTCCTTCTCGGCCCATGGGGGTGCAGATGGAAAGAAAACTCTTCGACGTGACATATGAAAATGTCAGATCTGGTGGCTTTGTGACTATTATGCAAGGTGAAGCAGGAAACATGTTTGTTCAGCACTGCGACCATAGCCGTGTGGAAAGGGGAAGTTCTTGGCTCCACTTTCGTGCGTTTGGATGAGGAAGTAAGGAAACATATATTTGGTACATCCTTGGTTTGGATCATGACCAAATCAAGAGGTCATTTCATTGGAGACCAGCCTCTCTCTAAGGGGCAGATAGTAAGCATCCATTACTCCGGTGGCTCCGCGGGGTTGATCTGCTCTCAAGGTGTTGCTTTCAGGGTCGGCTTTAATTGCTTCTGGTGGATAACAGGGTAGGCTTATTCGCAGGCCAAAGGAACTCACAGGTGGTGACAACAAGTAGAGTTGCAACTGGAGGAAGGTTCAGCACACGTGGAGTGTCTGGGGCGTATGTGGCGAGCCAAGCGTGTGGGGCAAGTGAAGACGCAGAAAATGGGGCGCGTCCAGATGCAATTCGTGCGTGAAGCAAGTGCAAATGCAGCGCCTGTGGTGCGCCGGGTATAAGCAGATACAGCTCTTGAGGTACGTGGCAAGTGGGAGGTGTGCAGAAAGTCAGTTATTAAAACCTCTCACCAGAATGCAGTTTTTAGTACTTATTCACAGGAGACGGGTATGGGAGGTGCAAAGTGGAAAATAGAGGCCCAATTTAATGTTAGGTGTTCCACTAGGGTCCCACGAGGAGGTACAACTGTTTAGGTGTCGTCCTTAGTTGTTCTTATCACTCAAAGGGAAGAACCAGGTTTGTCAAAATCGTCATAGACTTGGGTTCTTTGGTTCCACTCTCCTTCCTCTTTTGACTAGTAATGGCCATGTCAAGAGGACACCTCTGAGTTGGGCTAATGTTAGGGATATTGAGGTGCCAAACACCAATGCAATTACTCAAACAAGGGCAGGCGATCATACAGGTGGCTACAAGGAAATCGAGATGCTACTTTTATTCTGGCCTCGGGAGCTGGAATTTTGCCAACTGATATAAGCACCTAACCTTCGCAACAGCCTGGGTCTCAGTCTGTAATATTTGGCAGCAAGGAGGCTGATGAGCGGTTCAAGAATGTCATTGTACAAGCAAATTTGAACTTGGTCTTTCCTAAAGAACAATAGAAATCGACTAATACGCCAGCGATTTCAATGATACAACTAAATTCTAAGAAGAATATAGTAGAGAGCTCGAAAATTTGAAATATAGTGTTAATGTTGTGGGGCATGGGCTGAGGTTGTATCTAGTTTCTTTAGGTTAACTTCACTTCTTACAAAGGAAATGTTGTCCTTAGGCTGGTTGTTCTTTTTTCTCTTCACATTAAAAAAAATTCTTCAAAAAAGAAAAGAAAGAACTAATTAAACCACTATTTAATCCAAACATACTTGTTCATATTTGCAATATCTAATGAGTATTGTGCTACATAGTAACAAACTAATAGTTCAAGTTACTTGTAGCAGAAACACTCCAAGGGATCGAACTAAAAAAAAAACTAACACGGCAAGAGGAGGTTCACTTTTCTTTTAATAGGTGCAAGAGAAGGTTTACTTATAGAGTTAGAGACAAACACAAAATAAAGCGATGGCAGAATGCTAGTATACCTGTAAAGCAAGAGCAACAGCTTCTTCATGCATAGACATCATACTATATATATGAACACAGGCACGCATCCTTCTCTCCTTAAGGCAAAGCCGCAAAGCATATTTAGGATCATAGAAGAACTCCGGGCCATTTTCTCTACCTTTGCCAAACTTGGATTGCAGAAAACGCAGAAGAGCACTGTCATCTTCCTAAAAATAACATCGAAGAAAGATATCAGCATATTCTGAGAAGCATCAAAGCATTTAAGTTTTCTCCTTTGTGAAAAGAGAATATGATGGGAGATTCTAGACAGTCACAAATTAGAACCGTTTCATCTCACTCTCCGAGACTTCCAACACCCCATCTAACAAGCTACAATTGACCTACCCCGCTAGATCCTTGTTTCCTTAATTCCCCCTTAATTTTTGAAACACTAAGCCAAGCCGGGTAAGCAAAGGGATGCTCAATAGGTCCTCCATCTTAACTTTTCACCTTAAAGAATAAGCTGAGAGTTTTTGTTGGTTATTGAGGTTCTGTATACCATATATAGAAAGCAGATGCTTTAATAATCTCTTTACATCTGAAAAATGATAAGCAACCAAATGAGAATGAAACTGAGTAGAAGTCAACTCATCTACCAAGAATTTAGATAGGCGTACAAACCTGTTTAGCATACAAAGAAAGCAGCAAGTTGTGGATTCCAGGATCCTCATTATCCAGACTGTGAACACAGTGCTCCAAGAATCTGATGACTTGATGTGTCTCATTCCTAAAGCATAAGAAGGAACATTATTATAAATGAATGCCAATTTGAATTTCAGACAATAATGAAGTATGATGTTCAATGTTTGGTTAGAAGTCCTATGCACCTCCTGGGACCTATTCAGCCAGCAATTTCTTCACATTTCACAGTTATTTGTTCCCTAAAAGACTTTTGCAGCTGGGCGAACATTGAAGGCACTTACAAAAAAGCACATGTGACCTACAGTCTTAATCAAATCAACAAAACCTGAGGATGAGAATCTCTATACAAATCAATCTACCAGCAGCTAAATCCCTCTACATCCTAGAACCCACCTAGAATTTCAACTATGATACTCGTTCGGCTAATAAAACAAAACAAGAAGTGAATGAATGTCTTATAAACTCGAAGGGAAAGAGAAACTACATTAAGCCAAAGGCGGGAAGTCAACCTAAGGCTCATTTGAAAAAATAAAATGATGCATTCCAGTGTGTCCATCTCTTAGCTATAGACAGACAGAAAGACATCCCAAGCTTTAATTTCAGCAAGAAACCTAATCCAAATAGTATTTCTTCACTAAATGATACGGTGCAAGTAGACCTTACTTTGCATGTGGTTCACTTGAATATCGCATCATGGCAGGTATCAACTTCCTTGGGTTAAGGTCCTTCCTTGTCATCCATGATTCAACCGTTTCGTAAGCATCCAGCATGATCAGATCAGGGGAAAATTTGTACTGCACAAAACAATCGCCTCTGGTTATACAACAATGAAAGGATATGATGGCACATATCATCAGATGTGCTTCTTCTGAGATACTCGAATGCATGCAATGCAAATAAAGACAAGAAAGTGATTTCCCCTATACCTGTAGATGTGTGGAAACACCAGGCTTTTCAAGAACTTCCAAAGCTTTCTTTGCTTCTCCTTGCTAGGGGATGCGGACAAACCAAACAGAGAGATAAGCAATATGTTGGAAACTTTCAAATAACCTACAAGGACCATTTTCTCATTGTTAACTGTTAAGTAAGAAATTAACAGACTTAGGTCCAAGTACCAACCTCTGTAGTTGACCATTTAACAACCTAAGCTAATAGCAGTAATAGGTCAACCATAATGGAGTAGACAAAGTAATGAAATCTTTCAATGAGGTATAATGAGGTTGACTGAAATGATTGTGCCATATATAAATGTTCTAATAACATCTTTGAGAAGTAATCCTACCGTCCCAAATTAAACTTCCTATTTGATTTTTTTAGTCTCCCAAGAATGAACATGACCCTTATTTGGTCTAATATTCTAATTTTACATTGACATTTATAAGATAATATTACGAAATTACTTCAGAAACAAATTTATCAATGGTACATTCCCATAGTAGTGCAAAAAAAGATAGATTACAAGACGCCTTCACCATATATAAACTTAGATGCATAAGTTAAATCCCCTAATAAAATACTAAAACAGAAATCATGACTCGGAATGCTACTGATGCTCATCATTTAAAATTAATAGTAGTAGAAGAGCTTAACATATGGTGAGTTGGTGACCTAATGAAAAAAAAAAAAAAGAATCTTAATTTAGAGAACTTAAATAAACAAAAATGTTTTGATCCCAGCACTATGGCAGTATAATCTTCTTACCCTCCCCCCTACCTGATTTAAAAGATGCTAGTACAGTTTGGATTCCATGTGATAGACATCAGGATATAGCTATTTAGCCCTTCCACTGAGAAATTTCTGTTATTTCTGTAATATTTTATGGTGTAGCTTCAAAATCCCTATAAGTTTCAATCATTAGTGAGTTGGTCCAATTACTTCAACCTCTTTAAACAGGTGCAGCAGAACCCCACAACTTGACCATGAGCAACTCAATTACTTCCTCTAGTTGTGTTTCCAAAAACCCCCCATAACCTTCTTACTTTAGCATTTTCCTTTATCCAAGAATTTCATGACACTCTATTGTGATCGAGTTTGTCAATGTTCTTTTTTTTCCTTTTTTTTGGTAAAAATGAGTTATATTTCATTAAAACCAATAGGTGAAACATTACAAATCAAAGACAAGAAAGGAACACTCCTCTCTTTATCCACTACAATGACACTAGACCCCTATTTTACAAAGCATCAGAGGAGGTGAGTATCATAACTTCTAGAAAGGGCCTATACTCACCTCTAGACACATCATTTGCTAATAGGGGTCCAATCAACAAACAGGGGAAACAACATTCCCCTTAATCACTGCACAACTACAAGTAGTTAGCAAAACACTGCTCAAGGGTATCTCTCCCTAATACTAAGGAAATTGCTTAAAGCTTTTGATCTGCTGCATCAAAAATATAAGCTGAGTAATGAACTATGTTACCTGGACTCGGATCCAAGTGTCCAACATGGGTGCGTGTCCGAGTGTCGGATTCGGCTATTTTATGAAATTTTTACAAGTTTTTGGCTTAAAATGAAGTGTCACACCCATGTCCGAGTGTCAAGTGTCGGACACGGGTACGTGATGCAAAATGAAGAGTCCGGGTAACA
>CAAKMY010033885.1:0-16777 GCA_901111285.1 Corrigiola litoralis | reverse complement strand
TCCTTTATATATATATATTGATTACTTATTTTATATTTTTATCAGATAAATTAAAAATTTGGTGTTTGGAATATTTTCTAGAATTATCTACTTTAAATTGTGTAGTATTATATCATCTACATTTTTTCATATTTATTTTTTGTATATTAATTGACCTATTTTAAGTATTATATTTTGCAACATAATATTTAAACTAATTTCAAATTAAAATTTATGATAAAGATAGGGAAATGTTCAAATCAAACAAACTTTTTTTTATAAACAAAACTAGTTATTACAACGGACACACTATTTTCAACCACTAATTATTAATCACCAGTAATTAACAGCTCATAACAACTAAAACTAACAGCCGATAACAACTGGAACTTTTATAACAGCTCACAACTCTTCCTTAACTTGAACTGTGAGTTTAACTGTAGAAGTCTTCAGCACGCCAAACACACTTCCAACCCGAAAGCAACAGCACATGTTACACGAGCAAGCACTTCCAAGTCAAAGTCAAGTGCCAACTAAGTCTTACGTTGTACTTTCTTGTCCTTTTTCTTCATATCTAATCATCATCATCATTAATGATCATTATTATCATCATCTACTTTAAATGCTGAACTTTCTTCGCGCCTTTATCAAGCGTCGAACCCTGGTCACCATCAAAAACTTCTTCCTCTCCCTCCTCATCCCCTTCACCTTAATCATGCCACCACCCCAACCGTCCGATGACCCCCCACCCCCACCTTTCGACCCATCACAGCCCTCCGTTCCACTCTCCTACCCAATCAAGACCCTTGAACAGCTTGTCTCAAGATCATACTTTGACTCCTTTCACTACCCTTTTAACAAAGCTACTATTCCATTAATGCCACCATCATCATCAGCATCATCATGTGATGATCATGATCATGATGGTGGTGGGGATGGTGGAGGGTGGGGCCTACCGAAAAGGCCGAGGCTGTTGGTGTGCCATGATATGGCAGGGGGGTACACTGATGATGATAAGTGGGTCCAGGGTGGGACCAATGCTGGTGCTTATGGAATATGGCATTGGTATTTGATGGATGTCTTTGTTTACTTTTCTCATTCTTTGGTCACTATTCCTCCTCCTACTTGGGTTAATGCTGCTCATAAACATGGTGTTAAGGTAATTTCATTTTTTTTACTTTTTAGTTGTAATGTCTTTTGAGTAGTATTATTATTAGAAAGCCTTGGAATAGAGTGTTTTTTTAGTTGAAATAAAGACGGAGCTATGCTGGCACAACAAAGGGATATAAATCTTCACAAATTAGTTAAAAGAGGGACGGAGTCATGCTGGGCCAACAAAGGGACATAGATATATGATTCGACATAGGCATGTAGGAAGCGTGGATTGGTTTTAGCTGGCAAAGAGTTTGTCTACTTCAATAATAAAAATCGGCGGTCTTTTTTGAGACTTTATGTAGTACTATTTGTTTGATTGAATTTGTCTGGTTACATAATTTGCAAACTTGTTTTTATTATTTTTTATGTAGTTTTGATTCAGAAGTCTTATTTTACTTAAAAACTTTAAATTTCTTGGCATTGACGATTTCTCATGATGGTTAATGTCAGCCGACCCCAATTTTTTTAGAACTATGGCCATGTTGTTGTTGACTCGTTGTATGTCTTTTTGTTTTTGAGTTGTTTCTGCTTTTTTTTTTTTTTTTGGTTTTTATATTAGAGTAGTAGGTGGGTAAGACGGTCTTATGATAGGATAAGGCGAACTTAGAAAGATTTTGGGTTTGACTTTTACCTTACAACTGTAAAATCTCATTTTCGATTAAGTTACATTTACTTTTGTAAGCAGGGGTGGATCCTCAGAGTAGCGAGGGGTAGCATAGGCTACCGTCAAATTTAAAAATTTGGTAGAAAAAGGTAGAAAAGTGTAGAAAAGGTAGAAAAGAGTAGAAATGGTAGAAAATATAGGCTACTCTAAGCATAGGCTATCCCCATTTTAAGTTCTTGGATCCGCCTCTGGATTAGTTAGTGTATGGAGTATATGATGATTGTCTTTGTGACTTTAATAATTGAGTGGTAGAAAGAAAAGAAACAGAAATCAGAATAGGTGTTTGGTGATGATATGGTGACGAATGTGTTCTACAGTGTTTGGAATTCTTGGTTTACTTTCAGTTTGTTCCGTTAGCAGAAGGGATGTAAATTGAGTTTCAAAAGATAGTAAGGGTAGACAAATTTCAATAACTTTCCTTAGCACTTAAAAGACGTTGGTTAGAGGTAGTTGCAATTGCGTGGTGATGCAGTATGTTAAGTAAAGGAATTGATGCTAATTGAAGGGAAATTAGAGGAGGAGGTAGGGGAGTGTAATTGGATATATGACTTGATGTAATTGCAATCACTCGAGGGTAGCCAAGGAAAATACAATCACATGATTGGAAATAATGCTATTGACTTAATGGTTACAAGTTTATGAATAAATATGATATTAGAAACACCTGCATAAGCTTGATTAAATTTGGAATACTCATTACATGCAACCAAAGATGGCATTAGTGTTGTCATTCATGATGTGAGTTGATTATACCTATTTTGAATCTGGGAGGTCGGGGTCAGGTGGGGCAATGCAGAGCATGTAATGGAAATCTGTCATTCCAAGTATGGAGAAGAAATATCCATCTTTTGAATTTTTTGAAGTTTTATGATATAGTGAAAGATAAGTTTGCAGTTGAGGTGGTCACCCATCTACAATAGTTCGGACATAAGTTTCATGAATGGGACATGAATGCATTCTTATAAAGAGATTTGCTAATAACAATGTGTTTGTTTATACTAACTGCAAATTCGGTAATGAGGTCTCTCCTCCTGTTTTCTGTTGTAATTTTATGATAAGTTGTTGTTTGGCCACAATAATGATAAGTCATGCAAATATAGATGGTCCAATGTTCTTTTTTAGGTGAAGCTAGGTTTACTCTGCTAAACGTCTATTGTTGTTTTAATAATCAATATGCGCTTATTACAATTTCATTTTTTTGACTCTCATAATATTGTATATTTATTTGGTGCCTATCTTCTGCTTGATATTCTGTTCTGAATGAAGGTCTTGGGGACTTTCATCACGGAGTGGGATGGGGGAAGACTAATATCTGATGAACTCTTATCAACTGAGGAATATGCTCGTATATGTGCTGAGCGGTTGACTGAACTTGCTGTTGCTCTGGGATTTGATGGATGGCTGGTAATTTCTTCCTTCTTTCTTAGTATGCTCAGGTGTGCATTGCTATGTTTCTCTATATGATCCGCAAGTCTGGATAATGAACAAGCTCCATGAGTTGGTAGAAGTGTCTCTCGAGCTCTTCCTTGTACTTGTTGGCTTATAATAGTTGTCTTGAACTCATAGCTAACTGCAGATACTGTGTAGTCTTTTAGAGAAACCCATGAAAGGTTTACGTAATCCATCATCATTTAATAGAACTCTCTTTTAGTTATTGATGTCAGCTACTTGCAGATAAATATGGAAGTCAAGTTAAACGCAGTACAAATAGCGAATTTGAAAGAATTCGTCAGCCATCTGACAGATACAATGCATTCCGCAAAGCCTGGTTCGCTGGTTATATGGTCTGTTTGGAGTACTACCTGTCTTTATTTTGTATATGGAACAGTTTTTTGACCTCTCATTGTTGTCTGTAGGTATGATAGTGTTACAGTTGATGGTGAACTTGACTGGCAAGATCAACTGAATGATAAGAACAAAGCCTTCTTCGACTTGTGTGATGGCATTTTTATAAACTATACATGGAAGGTTTGCATATCCTTATTCTTTTATGAATTAAGGACTGTTTTTCCCTTTACAAGTAAAATAATACTCATTATTTTACAGGAGAACTACCCAAAGCTCTCTGCTACCGTTGCTGGTGACAGGAAGTTTGACGTCTATATGGGGATAGATGTATTTGGAAGGAATACTTTTGGCGGAGGGCAATGGAACGTATGTAATTACCTCAGGAATTCTGATAATACTACTTTTTTGTCATTGTCATCTGTTTCCTTGTGCTTCTTCTGTGGTGGTGGTGGTAGATAAATATGGAAGTCAAGTTAATCATCGTGTTCTACTCTGCTTGCTATTGTCTTTGCTTTTATAAGATTCTCGTGGTGCTTGGATTTTTCTTTCTTTTCTATCTTTAAACATCTGAGTTAGCAACCATTAGAGGAAATTAAGTATTAATCAGGATCACGAGATGGTCTGTATCAGAATGTGACCAAGCCATAAAATTGCATATGTTTCCTTTTCCTCCTTCGACACTTGTCCTCTTAACCAGTACTTTATTCTACGCATACAGTGTGCTGTATACACTGTTTTACTTATTAGGGAGGACTTTATTCCGCACCCAATTATTCTCTTTAAAACCCATATATGATAAGTGTATTAGATGGCGACGACGACTTTTTAGTGAGTATGTTGTGTATAACAAGTTGATTCATACCAATAGTGTAAGTGACAAAAAGAGAGAGGGATACAGTTGCAAAGTTACAAAGCAGTGTATTCAGGTCCCCAGTCCTCTTGACAGCTTTGTTCTTCGTCTTCAACACATAAGCAAGTGTGTTTAGAAAAAAACTAATTACAAATTACTTATTGCAAAATTGTAGACAAACACTGCACTGGATGTTATAAGGAAGGACGGTGTATCAGCTGCAGTATTTGCGCCTGGATGGGTGTACGAGACAAATCAACCTCCAGATTTTCAGACTGCTCAAAACCGGTAGCTGACAGCTCTCCCCTTACTATATTTACTTTCTAGCTTTTTGATTGATGTTTTGTCAATTGATGATGCTTTTGTACTTCCTCTGCTTCTTGTACAATAATTAGGGTTGATGATGAACTATGCGTACGAAAGTCAGTTCAGTCATAGTAAAAATATTTAAGCGAAACGAATTATATATTTGTTTATTCTAGCTTATATTGTTAGTAATTTATTTGGTATGAGATATCGATGGCTGACTGTTGGTTGTGTATCTGTCATTCTCAAAATGATACGTATAAAATTTAATAGCTGTTAGTAGGATATATAAAGACTTGCTACATCTGCATTGTAAACCTCTTTGTTTGCTTTCCTTCATAGTTCACATGAAACTGAATGTATGGTCCTTTCACAGCTTGTTTAGATGGAGGAAAATGGAGGGAAGGGAAGGGAAGGGGAGGGAAATGGAGGGATCAGTAATCGATTGTTTGGATAGCTAATTGGTGGGGGCGGGGAAAGAAAGGGGATGCTATTGGGGGAAATATATTTTCCCTCCTCCATGAGAAATCATTTTCCCCCAAAATTGGAGAGATTGGGTGGGAAAATTTCTCTCCTTCTCCCTTCCTTTTTCTTCCCTCCCTTCCCTTTCCCTCCATTTTTCTTATCCAAACACATTGTTAAGGTTTTGTTAAAGTCTGTTTTATGCTCCATTTTCTGGCTTCATATTTGTGTAATGGGGCAAAAATAACTATTTCATGTTTTGAAAGAAAGTTTATCAATAATTAATTTTTTGCTTCTTTAATGTGTTTTTGCCCCATCTTATTAGCTTATTTTGATTGTCCTGCACTCATTCACCTGTCTGAATGGCCACTGAAACCTGCTAGCAGATTGTTTATATTGACCATTCAAATAAAAGCTACTTATGTTTTTTTTCCAAATTGTGCAGTTGGTGGGATCTTATTGAGAAATCTTGGGGTGTGGTGCAAAAGTATCCAAGGACAGTTCCATTCTACTCAAATTTTGATCAGGTACTGATTTTATTTCCGTTCCTCGCAATGGTTGATAATCGTCTTGTAGTTGATTTTGTAGATCTGTTGGATGACGAATATGTACTACGTAACTATAGTATCCAAGGACGGGCCAATCCAAGAATTTAAAATGGGGGTAGCCTATGCTCAGGGTAGGCTATACTTTCTACCATTTTCTACATTTTTCTACCTTTTTCTACACTTTTCTACCAAATGTCATAAATTTGAGGGTAGCTTATGCTACCCCTCGCTACTGTGAGGATCCACCCGTGTGTCCTTGGATGGTATTGATATTACTTGGAAAGGAATAGGTGAACATCTTGTAGTTTGCGAAACACAAAACTTGGAAAGTTAATAAAACTACTCTTCCCAGCTTTCTAATCATAAATATTATGTTATTTGTGTTAATTTTCTGTCACTGTATCTTGGCATCGTTTCATTTCCTTCAGTGCGATGATGTGTATGTTATGAGCCAACGAAAATAATTTATGTGTATCAGTAAAGTTTAAAGAAACTAGCATTCCTCGTTCTGAAACTATTGACTTGCATATTTTACTTGTCCTCCCTTCTACCATTTTTCTACCTTTTTCTACCAAATTTTATAATTTTAAGGGTAGCCTCTGCTACCCCTCGCTACTTTGAGGATCCGCCCCTCTTGTTATTTATTCATCCCCCCCCCCCTCCCCCCCCCTCCCCCCCGATTCCAACTGTTCCGACTTGCAGCGACACCATCAACAGTTGTGTTGATGGAATGCATTAAGACACTGTGTGGTAAGGGATCATGATCCCTTTGGTGAGTAGCTTACTCAGTTGTTACCTTGACATAATACCTGTTTCTAGTTGTCAACTTGTGATCACTAGATATTTTTTGTTTTGGGCTTCGAGGGCAGACAAAGACTTTGGCATTTGTCTTGTTAGATATCATTGTTTCTGTATCTCGTGGTGAGATTTTAAATTGGGTGTGATCGCAGTGATTGGAGGAAGACTTTCTAACAAAGGTACAAATGGAGGAAAATACTGCCCAAATGTAAGTGCTTTAGTTCTACAACTTGGAGTGCATGATTATCTAGGAAAAATCAAGGATCCTTGTCTACTCATTCCTCAATTGAGCAACCTCCCCCTTGTTCTTTGCCGCTTTTGTAGTCTCTAATCGAGCTATACCATTTTGACACTTGCCAATGAAGGGATTTGGTGTTAGTCATTGCGATCTCATTTGATTCAATGATCTTTGTCCCTTTTTTTGGTACTTGTACTTGTGGATCTCTTACATGAAGCGGGGTATCCCAGGCAGGCCACGGGTGAGAATCAAATCTTAGTCTCCTCTTGAGAATGAGGGTAGAAGCTCAAATTACTTGAACTCCACCCGATTCTCTTCTTACCCCACTTTCTTATGGACTTATGGGGATTTTTTTTATTTTTATATTTGGGAGAGGGGGGGGGGGGTGGGGGAGTGCACTTAGGATGGGTAGTTTTACTTGGGAGTCATATCTCACTTAAAAATTGATGAAGATAACAGACATCACAAATCTAAGTGGAAATCAACTTAACAGTAATACATCTTGAATTTCATTATTATTCAATATGGTCTGCACAGATGTTAGTTGTGTTGCGTCAGATTTGATTATAAATATATTGGACGTGAGTGAACTGGAAGCTACCCACATAGATATACAAACAAAATTTCAGTTCTGCACCAACAATAAGGCTATCGTTGCTATTTTTCGTAACACACATTAGTGAAGATACGTTACACTCGAGTAAAATAGGAACATCGTTTAACTTATGAAATAGTTTCTCCTTTTTAATTTTGTTTTCCTTTTATCCATCCGAAGATGGCCATATTACCTGGGAAGCATGCTCCCTAAAACTACTTCATAGATTTTCTAAACGAATGTCTATATCTTGCCATTTATAAGGATTGATGAGAAATGATCAAGAACTTTTCTTCTCTAGATATAACTAAACACTCTTTTTCCACATAATACCAATTGTTACTGATTATGTTCTTTGGTGAAGTAACAAATGATTGGTGCACTTAAGTTCAAGGGTCAATTGGAAACAACCTCTTTTTATTATTGCGATGTAGGGGTAAGACTCTGTACACCCACTGACCCAACCCCTACTAGTTGGTATGGTGTGGAAAAAAGGGGTTTGTAAGTTGTAGTGGGGGCAAAAAATCTAGATCACTTCTCAATAATTTTAATAATTGGCAAGATATCAAATTTTAATTTGGAAAATTTGTGAATTATATTTCGGTTGTATGCTTACTAGGACTAAGGTTACACGGCAATTTTGGGATGGTTAGAAGGAAAACGAAAATAGAAGGTTGAAACTACTTCATAAGTTTCCTAATTCAGCCAGGCATAATTAATACGAAGTGTTTAGTTCCCTTTTGTGTAGTAATTTGATGGATCATGTTTCTTTCTTTCTTCTCAGGGTCACGGTCATCATTTTTCTATTGATGGAAAACAACTTTCTAGCTCCGATTGGTGCAATTTATCACGCCAAAGCTTTCAGGTATAGGCAATACTTCTGTTTTGCCCCCTTCAAATACTTAGAATGATTGGACATGTTTCCTTTATCATTGTATGCTCTCTTGGGCTCTGAGCATGATGTTGCTTCAATGGTTAACCAATGCTCAGAACTAAGCAATTTATGGTTTCGTTAACAAATATAAGCAATTCGTGCATTAAGCAAACTGCATGCTTCTAGAACAATGTTGTTTTCATTATAGCCTAATTGCTGGTGAACAGGTGCAGTCAGTGCGCAAGATGCTTGTTTGGCATGTTGATGCACACGACTGCCTTATTGCCACTGTAATCCACTAAACCCCCCCCCCCCCCGGTAACTCTGAAAAGCTTTTATGGAGGACAGAGCCAATAGTCAAACGCAGAAAGGGGTAACATTTTGTTGAGGAACTTGTGTTAAATAAAAGGGGTGCAATTGCCAGTATGCACTATGCATGTCCTTGACTGCTTTATTATTTTTTTACATTTTTTTCTGAATTGACCCCTGAGGAAGGGTTTCTGAAACAAGATAACTGTTGACAGCTGTCTATTATTTGCTGAAGCCTGAAGCTTAATGATTTACCATAGCATTTTGTACATCTGATATATGTGGGCTCTGTTTCTGTGTGGGGTAGGTATAGTAAATCGTTTCTGGGTTTGCCATTCTGGGAAAGACATTGTTTCCTCAAATGCTATGTTGGTTGCTCTTAATATTCATTTCTGATTTTCCCTATAATTTCTATGCAGCCTTTCCTGGAATTCAAGGAAGACCCTGGAGCAGGTGATATCCAAGTTCTCGTCAAGTAAGTAGGCTCATTTGACTTAATCTGCCTTTGTCTTTGATGGTGCTATATTCTGTGGGAAGTTGGATACTGTTTTTTATATCCTTTTTAGAATGTTACATGTTAGAACTTATAACTGTGATCACCTGAGGCAGCTGCTCAAAGCTACTGAGAATTGTCTAAGAACTCATCCCTCATAATACAATCCTAAGACCAAAGACATTAGTATTTATCGAGGAAGCCTTTCTAAGAACTCATCCCTCATAATTAATGTTGGTTTTCAAGATTTACAACTCTCTTCCAATTTTGCTTCCTTGAATTCACATGGACAGTGGTCTTGGCTCCTCGATCCCTAGGAAAGACTAAAATCATCTGAGTGTGCACCAGAAGATCTTCAACATGGGCTGATATAAGAAATTAAAATGGGGGTAGCCTATGCTGAGGATAGCCTATATTTTCTACCATGTTATACTCTTTTCTACCTTTTTCTACCATTTTTCTACCATTTTTCAATATTAAGTCCCAGATTGCACCTAGATTGTTGAGTAATATAACAAGTCCTGAAGAGATGATCCTCTGCTTCCTTGAAATTCTAGCATAGTGGACACATAAAAGGGCCAATCAGGCGTCTGGTTTCTCTATTGGCATCAAAAGGAAGTCCATTGCTTATTATCTTCCAAATATAGAATATCCATTTTGGGAAGATATAACGCCGTGGCTAAGATACTGTAGTTGTCTCTTCCGTGAAGAGCTTTGATCTTTATCACAGGATTCCTCCAATATCCTCTCCCTACCCAATTTTCCAAGTGAGTCCTTCTGACAACTGTGATGTTACCTCCCTGAGACTTCCTTTAGTCTCACAAAACTTGACCGTGGATGTAGTTCAACTCAATTTTTCAAATGAACATCAAGCTTGTATATTGCTGAGAGAACTTTGCCAACCAGAAGTTGAGGTTTTAGGATTATTTTATTAATCTGCTTATGCAGTAAAGCAATATCGATAGCTTGGCACTTCCTTGTTCCTAATTCCTAATCCTCCCATCCCTTTCGGAAGTTGCATCCTGTATTTTTAATCCAGTGCACCCCTCGAATCTCTTTCAAATCTTTCCACCAAAATCATTCAAGGATTGCATCAACTTTGTTGCTAATAGAGGTGGTTATTATGGAAGTAGTAAGTATGTGTGAAGCGAAGGCAATCAGGATAGAGTTAATGACAACTAGCTCCCTGTTGCACCTCCAATCTGATAACTTTTTTATTATTCTCTCCACCATAATGCCAAAATTGTCTGACTTCTTCCCTTGTAGATCAAACGGCATCCTTAGGTGACTCCCTGGTTTCTCCTTGCTACACACTCAAAGGCTCAATTTGACATCATCTGTTGTTTCAAAGAATTGGGGCTGAATTTGACCAATGACTGTTAAATCTTAATGATCTTTTTGCAGTCAACCTTTCGATGGTTAAGACTTATTCTTGACAATAAACGGTTTAGGTTTAAAGTAATTGCCATGCCCACACCTTTTGTGTTGCCACTGGAGAATCGCCCATTATTATTGTTTTTCGGATATTTTTCACTTTGATGATTTATAATAACAGTTTATGTTAGCCAACCCCAAAATCTTTCAGGACTAAGGCTTTTTTGTTGTTATCAAGGATGCACATCCTGCAATTATTAAATCCTTCCCTTAATTTATTTTTATACTCGCTTGTTAGCACAACGGAGGAATCTTACAGTGGAGGAGGAAATGTAACATTCAAAGGGAGTTTTGGAAGCAGTATATATTTCAGTGAAAGACTATTTCAGGCAGAGCTCCTTCTAGGGGATTCACCACTGTGCTTCACGTATTCTGTAAGCCATTCCTCTTTGTGATTTTGCCCTGGAAATTTGATCATCTTCCAATGCTTAACATTTAATTTGATTTTTATTTTATTTATCTATACTGTTATTCTTTCTGAATATTTGGTGATGGTTGGGCTTTCCATATTTTTTGCACCAAGGGTACATGAATTTCCCATTTACCTATTAAAATTACGGGTAGGAAGTTAGAAGGTGATTCTTCTAATGGGGCTTTTGGTTTTTTTCCTGGTAAAGCAATTAGCTAATAATCTGATAAGCAGTACTGTTCTTTCAAGTTTGGTTGTTTGTTCACTTCATTGATTGCTTAACTCTTATCTGAGCTTATGTGATGAAGCTCTCAGCTTCAAATTAATCATGAAAGTCAGTTATCAAAAATAATCATGAAAGATAGAGTTGAAGCAATAAGCTAGGGGATTAAATACGATAACAGTCGCAAATCATGGTATTTTACTCTGTCCTGGTCTTGCATATTGGTCCAAAGGGATGTGTTGGCCATGTTGTTCAGACTTCTAAGTATTGGCCATTTAGGACAACCCATTTGATGTATATTTTAAGCGGAAAATGGATTAGTCTAAATATACATTACTATTACATATTGGGAAACCTGCACAGCAAGCTGAAAAGACAGTATGTATCAGCCGTATTTAATTCCCTGGAATGAGCGCGAGCGAGTTGGCATCACATAGGTTTATGCAACTCCGTACAGTGACTATCTCACATATAGCTGCCGTCGGACCAAATCGTTTAGACTATCAATACAAATTTTCTGTTTTTTTTTTTCTAATCTTTTCCATAAAGAAGGTTTAGACTAAAATTCCCAGAATGTTGTTATGCCTGGTTTGTTGCAAGGTTGAAGATATTGGTTCCCCCCCCCCACCCCGACCCCTCTACCAAAAATTAAAGAGAAGGGCTTGTTTTACAGAAAGACACCTAGTTGTCAATTTTGCACATCCTTGAATTGATCTGCTCGGTTCATCTAGAATCTGTGAAACTAATTAATATCTCCCATAAGTGCCATATAAGTTTCTGCTTTGTGATTTCTGAATTAGGAGCCAGAAAGAAAGTTTTACGCAATCTGCATTATGTGTCTATAGCTGTTTTGTTTCTGAAACACGAAGTTTGTTTTAAATATGATTTGGCATTCATTATTTTATTTTTTTTTGTCGTTCTTGCATCAGTAGAAATCTAGTTGAAACTTTACTTTCATATGAACATTGGTTGATGTACTAGTTGATTTGCAGGTTAAATCAGATGGCAAGTCTCTGGTGGGCCTTTCTTTGGAGTTTCTTTCAACTAATAACGAGAATGAAGTCGTGCTCCTGGCTTCTCATGGAAGCACTCTACTCACCATGAACAAGTTCTCTACCAAGTTCAGTAAAGTAATTATGCCACACCGAGTTAATAAACTATCCAGTGAGAATTGGGTCCTCCAGGAGAACACCATATCAATGCCGGGATATACACTGACAGAAATTCGGGCAGTATGCTACAAATTGGAACCTGGACTTGGTGTTGAGGAGCGAAATATTGGAATTGACGAGGAATATAAATCTGAATATAATGCAGTTCTTGGGCATCTCTCAATTCAAAGTCCTGCTCTGAATGTATACTTTCCACCATCATCTTCATGGCTAGTTGAGGGTCAATCCGTATCATGGGAAGTTGGCTCCGGACAGTCCAAGTCTGTTAGCCTTAAAATCTCATGGAGATTAAAGGATGGATGTGATCTTATTAAATTTCAGAAGTACCATATTTATGTTGAGAAGGTATCAGAAGCACATGGAAAGCTGGCTGTAAAGCATCAAGGACTGCAGGATTTCCTTGGAACTTCTTTAGTGGAAGCCTTTTATGTTTCTGAGTTGCTAGTTCCTTCGGATACTCTTTCTCTCAAATTTTTTATCCAAGTTTGCGGCGTTGATGGTACTTGTCAACCACTGGATGATTCTCCATTTCTTCAGTTGGATATTGAAGGTTAGCTACTGTTAATGTCCTCTAGTACAAGTCAGTAGTTCCATTCTCTGATTGGATATTGGGTCGTTATCATGGCTTTTTCTATCAACTGTTGTATGATGATAATAAGATCATATCTGCTGGTCTCACTTCAACTGTTTCAATAACCAGAATTTTCTTGATTGCTGTCATGCGATTTAGAAAAGATTTGTGATAGTGTCCTCTGGATCTAAATTGACGTCCTACTTTAATTTTCCTGCTATTGGAGTGGTATGTTTTGTCTTTTCACCAATATAAAATAACTCACATGTAAGCTGAATCATTAGAGAAATCTTTGATGGACAAGTCTTCATTATTTGACATTGATTTGGATATAATATGTAATACATTTCCTCTATTCTTATAAGTTCGAATGCCATGTTATAATGAGTGACATTCATTAATGTTTGTTATCGCACAGTGTTTGACTGTTTGTTGCGATGAATTATAGAAATATTCCCTCCATTTCAACCAATTCTTTACATCCCTTTTTGGCACAATTATTTAGGAGGGAGTGGGGACACTTTTGTGGGGTGAGTAGAAGAGAGGAGAGAGAAAGTGTAGGAAATGTGATTGTAAGTGTGAAAATAATGTAAATAAATAAAAACATGTGATATGTAGGTCCTATTAATGGCAATTTATGTAAATTGTGTTTATTTTACAAGGATAGATTGGTCCAAATTGTTGACCAAATAAGGAAAGTTTGCAAATGTAAAGAATTGGTTGAAAAAGCCAAATAAGGAAATTGTAAAGAATTGGTTGGAATGGAGGGAGTACAATTTAGATCTCGCAAACCTCTTCATAATTGAAGGTTTTTTTTGGTAACTTTTGGATTTTATAGATAGGTGGTAAAACATTTATAGTGATTCTCTTAAACAGGTGTCTATATAAAGGGGTTCCAAGCTTTTCAAGGGTGTCGATGTTGCAAGGTTGAGTCTTTGTGTTGGGTAACACTAAAGGATGTCTTGTTGTTGTTCTTTGTTATTTCTTTTGGTTTTTTGGTGTTGGGGTTTCTTTGACGGTCTCTTATTTAGTTTCGTTGTTGGAGCTTCTTTTAGGCTACAAGTGTTATATCTTGTCTTCATCGGGTGTGATGGTGGTTGTCTGCATTTTTTCAAAGATGTTTCCGGTTTAAGGAGCTTATGTTTCGAGTTATTTGTTTTGTCTTTGTTTCATGGGTGTGTTTTGTACACTCTTTTGTCATATTCGCTTTTCAAAAATAATCATAGAATTTCCTTTAAAAAAAAAGGGTGGTAAAACATCTTAATAATAAAGAACACACTTAAAAAACTTGCAATTCTATGGTTCATTGCCTTTCCTTAAAGTCTTGAGGATTCATTTACAAATGAGATCACCTACTCTTGATTACTCTCTGGAGATTCGAGCTCCATTCGCAAAAGACCCCTCCAGCATTCTACTGCGTAGGCAAACCCGTGTGTAAGAAAAGTCTTTGACTGATTGAGAATCAGTTGTCAACACTCGACAATAGTATAGTTTTAGAGCCAAAAGGGTTTTAATTAGCATTAGTGTTAGACTTAGTATATCTTCCTAGACTCCTAGTAATCGGAATGTACGTATATGGAAACAAGACAAAGTAGAAAAGAAAAGAACAAAGAGGAGATGAAGAAAGGAAAGAAAAAACCAAACAACCTGTTTTCCTGGGAATCAGTTGCCCTCGAGCCCTCAAATGAGAAACAAGCATCCTCTACATACATCCGTTTCTCCATAAATTAAGAGCCTAAATTCGAGGTTGATGGATAAAAGCCAAGGGAAATGCATTTTTGTCTTGTTACATAGATTTTCCATCAAGAGTTCTTTTATTCATTGTCATTTTTATATTTCCTCACTATCTTGACCTTCTCCTTCCCTTTCTGTCCAAATATGTTTTATACTAATATGAGTCAAATTGCAAGAAAACTATGTATTGTCATCTCCCTAATCATTGAAATGTAGGAACGTTAAGTAGGATAATAATGAAAGAGTTGATTTGCTTTATAGTGAGCACGTGGAGCTTTACATATCTGATACTTGTGCAAATTGCAATGATTCACTACGTAAATAGTGTTGAGAAAAAGAAAGAACACGGGACTTATTTGGGCACACAAAGTAGACAAGACAAAAAGAAAATAACGTGCCAAAAAATCCCAGAGTTGCTATCTGAAAAACTCGTAAACAATTATTAGCATAATATATTAATATGGGGTCTATATCATTCTCTCTGAACTTGTTTGAAACCTTTTTTTTTTATTGTTTCGAAGTCTGCTAGATGTTTTTATGAAAATAAATATTAATGTTGTGCCAAACAAGACCATAGTTAGGGGATAATATTTGCGGTTCCCACTAATATTCAATGGGACTCAATTATTTGCCAAAATGCGAAAGAGAATATAGGGATCTAGTATCTCTTTAATTAATACGGAGAAATATCTTGAAGAAACGAGTTTTAAAAAGAGGGATTTTATTCAGATGGATGTGGTGTTTAATTTTTATCCAATTAGTTTAGAAAGTACCAATTCATAGGAGAGAGGGGAAAGAAGATAGGGAATGTGGAAGAGCTGGGACATAAGAACCTCCTCCAAAATTTCCTATTTTGAGGATCGGGGATACACAACCCCTCAATTAATCATTTAACTAAGTATCGAGTCAAAGCCAACGAATAGAATTAAGAGAATGATTAGCCTTTGCCATCCACCATTCCCTATTCATAGTTAATTAAGAATGAGGTTATTCAAGCGTATAAGAGAACGGCTAAAACGTTAACTTTACTCAAATATTATTATGTCATTTTCAATACCAAGTTAAATTAACCCTAGATATAGAAATATCTTGAAGATTCATTAACTTGTTTAACTTAAAAGTAAAATCTTTGCACAGATTTAATGTATCTAGGGCACCACATACTAGGAGTGATTTCGTCCGAAAGGAAGAATTGTATCCTATGTGTCCTATTGAAGACTTCATGGCAAACTTTTCTGTGCTTGGACTATGTAGTCCAAATGCCTTAATATAAGCACTATGACTGAATGAAACAAAAAGGGAAAACACATTAATTACTGACTATCAAGTTGTTTATAAAATGTAGTAGGATTCTATGCCTAGTTAACTGCCATTAAAATATGAGCAAAGGAGCTGCTACAGAAACAAAAGGGATGTGTCTGAGATGGAATTAAGAAAACTTTGGAAGTTTGACCTGGGAAAATGCTTCCCTCGATAAGCAACGGTTATGAAGAATCTTGAGTCAGCTGTTGTCCCTGTTGCTCTGCATTCAACTTTCCCACCCTTCTCTCTTTTCACTTTCAGAAAATACTAAGTACTTCTGATGAGACATACAATTGTGTGAAGAGATGGATTTAGGGAAATACATTATCTTATGTCATTACAATATTTAGTGGGGATAATATAAGAAAATCTTTGTCTTATTTACTATACTGGCATACTGCCCATGAACTCAGCACTAACACTGCCTGCCACGTGAAAACCCAAGTAGTCATGATCCAGCAACCTCTAGTACTGTTACAAATTCTAGCTTCTCCTATCACAGTTAAGAAAGCTGCTACAAATATCTAATACATCTTTTACTACTGTGATTTCTGCTTATAGTGTTTTGGACATCTTTTCACTAAGCTGGATTCATGTGCTTCTAGTAAGCCCATAGATGCATGCACCGTTACCCTAACTTGTGAACACTTTGTGTTTCCATCCAAATTCCTGCAACTAAAGGAATTCGATAAACTGTTCAATGATTTGTATTTTTAGAAAACTTCAAGTATTGGTTTCCTAGAAGAAGTATAGTGTAGTATCTCTGATCGAACTCTTAAGTTTAGCTACTTATTTGCCTTGTCATCTCTCTGTCATAACTTAATTATTTGGTTAAAATTTACAAAGTAGATGTTGTAACAGATGTGAGATAAA
>CAAKMY010033882.1:7825-26312 GCA_901111285.1 Corrigiola litoralis | reverse complement strand
CTACCGAACACTCCCATGTTGACAGTTACAACTAAGAACTACTATTTGACAGCTGATAACAACTACAACTACTGATTACAGCTAACAACTATTAAACAGCTATCGTTACCGAACACACCCTTAGTATTTCAGTACAAACAGACAAATTTTCAGAATGGACTAACAGTGCAAACAACAGAGGTACAGAGTACCGTCAGTTTCAGTGCCAACATGGGAACTATATCTCTCCCAATTATGTGCCAGCTAATTCTAAGGTAGTCGCGGGACTACCTAGTTTTGGGTAGTCACAAGGGCACTTTCGTAAATATGCGCGTCCCTATACAAACAGTTTGCATGTTCTACACTCCTGAGGAAAAAAAAGGCAGAGCACATAAATAATGGATATTGACCTCAGAGATCTTGGTAGATAGATATCATCATATATATTCATATGGATCCCAAATGAATTCAATCAAGAGTATGAAATACTGTTCTTGCATCACAGGCCATATGTTGAACCTCCACATCATGGAAAGGAAACCAAGTGATGAACATTTTTAAAAGACGTGGACCGTAACAGACAGAAAAACAAACAAAATCAAAGTGATCATCATATAGTCAAGTCAAAGATTGTACCCAGGATCACAAATACAACAAAAATACTTCTATTGCTTATCCAAATTAGTAAAATAAACTAAAGGGAAGAAGAAAAAAAAAACAATATATAATTTCATTACTTGTCCAAAATAGTAAAATATTGCGCCTAAGATCATCACAGGCTGTATGTTCAACCTATACAAAATGGCATAGCACCTGATCGATGGTACCTCTATCTCTTCTCTTGGGGTACCTGATCTTGCACATGCAGTGAATCTCTTCTGATTCAGCGGAATCACGGATATGGTTGAGCGAAAGCTCAACCTGAAACATAAGTGAATTCGCAAGCACGGATTCACAAAGTGTTCCCGGAAACCACCAGTGATAATGGAATCCACCGAATCTACTAGAAACAAGTGGTAAAACTTTAAAGTTGGAATATTAAACAAAGAGGCCCTTATATAATACAAAAATACTAGGGCAAACTAGGGTAAAATAAGAAAATCAAAAGAATAATAGAAACATGCAAAACGATAGAAAATTAGCGAGACCCACTCAGGTCTGCCAGGACCCGGTCGATTGAGTAGCTAGACCTGGTCGGGTGCGAGAGTTTCCCAGCTTCAGCGTAAATCAATTCATCCGAGAACAACGATACCCGATCGGATTTTAGGTCACCCGATCGTGTCTAGGGCCTGCTTCAGTTCTTCAACTTTCCTCCCAAACTTATTGTCATCCCATCTTCGATTAACAGCGAAACGTTTGTAAAACCTCCTACCTTCTTAACAGATACATGAGTAATCCTTACAAGGAATATTCCAAACTCTCTTAAATGGATATTTCATTTTCTAAAAGGCTTTGTGGTTTAGTGTTTAACATGAACAAAGCGACACCAAACAATATTGTCTACGTTGACTTTGATTATGGAGGTGACCTCGACAAATGAAGATCATTGTCGGGTTATATTTTCACCTTGTTTAGTTTTATTTGGAAAACATCACACTTCTTGAAGCGATCAAGGAAGTCATGTGGTTGAGCGACTTGGGTAATGATCTTGGTGTAACACAAGATATTACAGTAGTGTTTTGCGCAACCAAAGTGGTATAAATCCAAACAAAAATCAGATTATCATGAGAGGACCAAGCATATTGACGTGAGACGTCATTTTATAAGGGACATCATAACATGTGGTGAAATTGTGCTGAAGATTATAGCTACAACACACAATCTTGTCGACACGACATGTCAACAAAAACATTATCTCTACCCAAGTTCATTCACCGCTTGAACTTGGTTGGTGTCTACAACAATAAGCCGGCTTTTTGGGGCGTATGACAACTCCGTCCATTTGGTAACGTGCTTTCTTGTGGAATTCAACGTCAATCCGCCACATAATTGCTTTCCCTATAGATATGGTCAACTCTCACATTCCATTAATGTTTGCTAAGGAGGTTGCGACTATGAAGCACTAAGAACTTAAAGGGGCCATGAGAAGTATAGTCCTCAGACATGAATTCTACGCAACTCTTATTGTCAAGTCCTACCACGACCTTTCTGAACCCCATATCCGACGCTATTTCAAGACCATAAGAAAGAGTATTGAGCTCAGCCCTCATCAAGGTGCAAATACAAATACCAATAGAGCCATTTTACGCAACAGTTAAATCGCCATCTGCAGGTCTTAAAATACCTCCTCAACCTGTCAAGCCCGGGTTCCCCCTCAATGCTCCATTCTAATTAAGTGACAGCCACCCCTCAGGGGAGTTGACCAGCAAACCCCAACTTCAACCAGAGAACTTCCACATGAGTGTTACAATATAGAATACTTATCGTATGCTCGTTTAGTTTCATTACAACGCTGCCTCAAGAAGGAACAACTGTCACTGGGTATGCTATCACTCCTATTTGAACACCACGGCGTCCCTCCACTTCCGAATCCACCAACATGTGACAGAAAAAGTTAACGGCCAATCAGCTGTAGCAGTTGAGTTTGAGTTACTGACATTGTCTACAATCCAAGACAAAAGAGACCCCTGGTAAAAAGTCGAGATTCAAGTAATTGTATATAAACCATACCAGCTGATTTGTTTCGATGCAGAGCAATCACGCAAAAACATGGAGCAAAGATTCCTCATGCTCGTTGAAGGGCGAGTCAGTGAGGTTTCTTTTCAATCTTATCGGTATGCAATTATGCATAGTACTCGATCATGGAGCACCAACCATAAAAACATACGAATCCTCTTTGGACTGGTAGTTTCCATATTATGCGCGAGTGATCCGTAGGAACAGTATCCAAATTAAATTCTTGTGAATAAGTTGAACGGCTGACTTGATGATGGTAAAACCACCATGTGAGGAACCATTCCAGTAGAGCACATCCGAATCACTTAAATATTTCTTTATAACCACGCTATTCCGTGACAATTGGTTATATGTGGGCTTGTGGCTGATTAATTGATTTGGACCACCGTAGTACAGTGTCTTTACAACAGCGCAAATCTCACCAAAAACATTCTACATGTGGTGAATATGAGTGTGTGGTTAGAAAATGGATATAACGGCCCCGTATAATAATTGATACATTTGGCGGGTAGCTCCACCAGGGGCCTCTTCCCCCAACCTTATCAAAAAATGAGATAGATGCAAACCTTATATTTTGGAGTATTTTAGATTCTGTATGAGCTAATTTGTTGCTTAGGCAGGGTAAGTTTTGAAAGTAATACGGATTATGATGATAAATTGTGCTGAGATGGAGGTAAAAGAATTTTTACACATGAAAGCAGGTGATGGAGAGCTCAGCTATTCCAAAAACAGTGCAATCCAGGTACTTGGTCAATAGTGAATCACATTCTACTCTCATTATCGTTTGTTTTTTGTTTAATTTCTCGCACACATTTGCTACGTCTGGATGTAAAACCTTATAAACTCTAGGTCTCTAGCTATGTCTGGATGTCAAACTTTATACCCTGGAAACTCTAGATGTTCCTTTATAACTTGGTCTTTAATCAAGGTAACTAGTGTGCATGGTTATACAGGATTTGTACAGGCTCATCTAGTTCTGTATAAAAAGGTTGCAAATGTCATGCAAATTCATTAGCAAATTAATAGACAACACTATAAAAGCACTGTTTCAAATTATCAAAACCATGCATAATGGTCTCACACTCTCACTAGTCACTACTAGTATGCATAGTCCTTTTGGAAATGTAATGTCAATGTTCTGATTAGAATTAAGTAAAACAAATTAATTTAAAATGGTCTAACTTAAAATAGACTTACACAAAAATTGAGTTAAAGATGTCACTAAAAGAAGGTTTAATGATATTCTAAGTTAAAAACAAACATTCTCATACAATCTTATTAGCGTTGGACACTTCAACTGACAAGACTGAAAATTTTACAGAGCATAGCAACGTATAGAGCCAAGCCTCTAATAGAGAAAGCCATCCATTCCCTACTGTCAGATGAAATTGTAAAGCCAGGTGGTCAAGCACTGACAATAGCTGATTTAGGTTGTGGAGTAGGTCCAAATCCATTAGCTTTAATATCAACCATGGTAGAAAGTGTGCAGCTGAAGTGCTCCGAATTGAACTGGGATGTCGACCAATTCCCTGACATTCGGATATTCTTCAATGATTTAGTGTCCAATGATTTCGTAAAGCTGTTTAGAGATGTGGATAAAAAGCAAAAGGAGGACCAAAAGCATGGTATAACTCCTCTATACTCGGTGATAGGTGTTCCAGGCTCTTTCCATGGCCGCCTTTTCCCTCCCAACAGCTTACATTTCGTGCATTTAAGCAATGCTATCCATTGGCTATCTCAGGTGATGTTCCTCTACTTCTTCAACTCTTCTTTCTAAATGTGAAATAGACACTACCATTTCTCAACATAAATTAACATAAATTTGTGGTCTCGGCTTTTCATTGTCAAGTCAGTATGAAGACATGAATTGCTATTTTTGACAAGTCCATTTAACTATACGGTACCTAATTTTCTTAAAGAAGAAGCTTGGCAAACTGTTGTTGGTTGGATTACTTGTCTTACTTTTTTATATACTTATGCGTGAGTTGTAGAAGAAATGACCAATAGTTTAGACTTTTGACCTCCACTAAACCTACCTTGAGTCCATGACTAGACACTAGCTGAAGAGCTTTGTAACTGTATCCTTTCTAGACATGTTTTTTGCGTCTTCAATGACAATTTTTGACACAGTAACTACTCCGTACTCCAATAGTCTAGAAGGCTCAGATTTCGCATGGTCTGATTAGCGTCCTCTTCCTTTAGAAAGTTTTTCCCTCCACTGAATCTAGCTACCTTATGGACGTGATTAGAAGAATGGGCAAAAGTTTTTCCCTCCACTGAATCTAGCTACCTTGATACGATTCTAAACAGCTTCGAATATTATAGATACGATTTCTTTTCTATAGTGACAATTTGTTGACTTAATAACTAATTGGTTTTTAGGTACCACCTGGTCTTTACAATGAGCAAGGTATGCCAACAAATAAAGGGAACATCTTCATATCAGAAACAAGTCCTCCGGCAGCAATTAAAGCATACCGTGCGCAGTTTCAAAAAGATTGGACCTTGTTTCTCAACTGCCGCTCTCACGAAGTAGTCCCAGATGGTCGTGTACTCTTGGTGACTCGGGCTATGCCCTCAAAGGATTGGCCTCAGTGGGAGCTTAAATTACTTGATCAAGCCATTGTATCTCTTGTTTCAAAGGTAATTTGACGAGGAACGATGGGTCAATTGTCCGTATTGGATGGGGCGCCCATTCCCTCATTTTTATGTTAGTTGATTGGTTTAAACTTTTTATCAACAAAACCACGTAAATGTCATCATATAGGATGCACCGTCTATTGGATGATAATTTCTCTAACTTGACATCAGTCGTACGGAGTATATCATTAGAATGCGCTTTTTCTAGAGAGTCAATTATTGACAATTAGGATAGAATATTTATGTCATGTGGCATGTAATTTGTTTTACCCCTTGATCCACTATTCAGTAGTCTTTTTACATTATAATTCACTTGCTATGTAGCAGGCATACAATCGAGGAAAACGGAGAAAGTATATAACAATGATTAATATTTTATTTTTACGATGCTATAATATTCGTAAGTTAACTTTCATGGAGAATTGCATACCCGAATGATAAAATTAATCTAAAAAATTGTACGGGTGACAATAGAAATCCTCATCAGTCAATAGATGCAAGTTCGCGTAAGTGCATTGAAATACGGCCATTATATATCACTTATCTCCATACACTCTTTTGTTAACAGGGACTGATAGAGGAAAATAAACTAGACAACTTTAATCTTCCATGCTATTTTCCCTTTATAAGAGAAATACGTGAGGTAATAGGAAATGAAGGTTCTTTTAAAATTGAGTATGCGGGTGAGACACCAGCTGACTCTATTGCCAAAGATGCCGAGGACAAGCGGACAACGGCAAAAACTATGACAAATTATTTGAGAGCATGCTCAGAATCTCTGGTTTTGCATCACTTTGGACTAGAAATCTTGGATGCCCTGTTTAATGAGCTCAACGAAGTCATTTTTAAACATCTGGAGAGGGAACCACTTGAAGTATCTAGCAACATTGTTTTGCTTAGGAGAAAATGCTTTCAAGAATCTTAGCATTCTTTCTATATATTTATTGCAGTAATTTGTACTTTTCAAACAGTTCTACTTTACATGGAAAATTTATTTTTACTGAGTTAAGGTCACCAAGTATATCACTACGCTCCGTGCAAAAACGTTGAGATGGATAACACGTAATCTACACTCTTCAGCGTTAGAAATAATTAAGACCATAATCCATAAATAGTTTAATTCTTAGTGATGTTAAGAACCACTGGCCACGATTCAGATTAAGCTTGTTGGTTGCCCTAGTCTAAATCACAGAACTGGAACTACTGATTTTGATGGACAATTCATACACGATACTGCGGGAGAGATCAGTACAATTGTACTACAAAGAACAATAAAGACCTGGACAGCAACTAGCAGCGCTAGTGCGCAAACATTCAATGGTATAGCTCAAACAATGTTCAACAAAATCTTACTCCATATTGGAATTGTAACCAAATACAACGAGAGTACCATTACTCTTGGTATGTTACAGACATTCAGAATGGGACTAATAGTACAAACAACAGAGGTACAGAGGACCGTCAGCCTAACTGCCAACATAATGTAACACATACAAACTTAATCTAACGCACATACAGAATACAGAGTAAGAAAACTTTGACCTAGCCAAAACATTGAAGCAATGACAGGAATGATGGTATAACAACAAATCTCCATGAGATCACTTGATCTTCTTCTTCGGCCTCAGCTGTGGAACAACAAAAACAAAAGATGAGCAGGTAAACAAAGTAGGGTGCAATTTGTACCATATTGTACTGAAAATAACACATGCACCAATGTATTAAGTTGTCACGCTTGAGAACTTCAAGACTGCTGGGAGTAGCAGAGTAGAAGGCAATACTGACCTGATTACTGTGGCCACACTTCTTCTTTCGGCAGTTAACAGCCCTAGGGTGCAGGCGGGCATAGCACCTGACAGTAGTTGAACAAGAATCAAGGAAAATGATGCATTCGATTAGCTATGGATCTAGTAAAAAATGAACACAAATCTAAAATAAAGTTTATTAAAATACTAGCAGCATGAGCTTGCATTTTATAAGACATAAAGTCTAAATGTTCTACACTCCTATGGAAAGAAAATGCAGAGAACAAAAACAATGGACATTGGCCTCAGAGATCTTGGTGGATGGTCATCATGGATCCCAAATGAATCCAATCAAGAGTAGCAAATATTGTTCTTGCATCACTGGCCGTATAATTCACCTCCACATAATGATATGGAAACTAAGTGATGAACATATTTAAAAAGAAGTATAACAAAAAAAGAAAAACAATTTGCTTAGAATAATTTTAATTTACTTCTAGACAGGAATGAGGGGGTAAAAAACTCTAGAAACCGCAATTATCAGAAACACCAGTCCCTACACTTAATACTACAGTTCATGCATACCAAGTGCACATAAAACAGAGAAACACCAACAAACACAATGTAAATCATGCAACAGATCATCAATCAAACATCTCTAGAGTCTAACTTAATAATAGGTTGTGAAACTAAAACCAACCAGAACATTTACTTCAACAACATGAAAAGCAAAAATATAAAACCTTGTACCCATGTCATAAGAAATGAAGACAAGTCAAAACAATGCCCTCGTTACGTATTCACACAGACAATGAGTATACAGATAAATCGTATTCAAATGTACCACTCATGAAAATCAACTGCTAAAGCAAAAGCCTAGCATCAGCTGATAAAGTTGATTAATGGAAATCGCTTTTGGGACCTAGTATATCCTCATCAACATAGTTATAGCTCAGGAGGTTAAGTTAATGGTCCCAAACATTTCACACAAAACTATATTTCATTTGTCCTATCAGTATCAAATTTTAATAACAAATGATGACTTTACAGATAAATCGAAATCAATGTACCACTCATGAAAATCAACTGCTAGAGCAAAAGCCTAGCATCAGCTGATAAAGTTGATTAATGGAAATCGCTTTTGGGACCTAGTATATCCTCATCGACATGGTAATAGCTCGAGAAGTTAAGTTAATGGCCCCAAACATTTCACACAAAACTATATCATCATTCATCCAAACAGAATCGGCCAAATCGAATTGTAATAACAAGAAAGAGCTTTAAGGCAAAAGAAGAGACATACTTGCGGCAAATCATCTTGTCTTGGTTGAACTTACGAGCCAAAGCCATCAGAGAAGGCTCGATAATTCCTCCCCTCAACCTCAACACCAAATGCAGAGTTGACTCTGATCATCCACAACAATTAAACCCATCAAAAATCGATCAAAACTCACATCACAATACAACTGAAACAACATATATTGCTCTGTTTGGCTGGACAACACATTCTTTCTCATTTTTAACAACAAAATAACATCCTTTCAACAGAAAAATAACAACACATTTTTAATTTTTCAAATCTCAAACAGACAATACATTGCATTTCCTCATTTTTGGCATTTGAAAAAATCAAGTCTTTTGAACAAAAACACAACTATCCATTTTGCAGTTAAAATTATTAAACTAATCCCAAATGTTTAAACTACTTCTATCAGAAAATCACCAATACACAACCAAACAACAAAGAAATAAGGCTCTGTTTGGCTACTAAACACAAAACTTCCACATTTCAGTCATAAAGTACAACAAATCAAGTCTTTTTAACCAAAAAAAACTACCCAATTTGTACTTACACACATTAAACAAATCCAAAATGTTGATATTGCTTTTACCAGAAAAATTATTAATACACAACCAAACAAGCCCTTAACAAAAAAATGAAGAAAATGCAAAAAAAAAAAAAAATATCATTTCTAGAATTAAACACAACAAATCAACCCCATTCAACAAAAAACCAACTACCCATTTCACAGTTACAAATCCTCAACACATCCCAATAACTAAAACCAAATTTACCCAAAAAAAAATCCACACACATCCAAACAATCCCTTAACAAAAAAATGATAAAAACACAATAAAGTCCCAACCTTTCTGAATGTTATAGTCAGCAAGAGTACGCCCATCCTCCAGCTGCTTACCAGCAAAGATCAGACGCTGCTGGTCCGGTGGAATCCCTGCAAAAAAAAAAAAAAAGTTATGATTAATTTGAGCACAACCAAACATGGCCTTAGGAAATGGAAAAAAGGAAAAGGGAAAAGGGAAAAGGACCTTCTTTGTCTTGGATTTTGGTCTTGACATTGTCGATGGTGTCACTGCTCTCCACCTCGAGGGTGATTGTCTTCCCTGTTAGGGTCTTCACGAATATCTGCATTTTTGTGGTGTGGTTGGTTGGATTGGCGGCATGGGTGAAGATTTGGGTTTTATAGTCAATATATCTAGGGTTTTGTGGGGGTTTTTACTTTTTACTGCTTAAGTTAAAGTATTGGTGGGAAATATGGGTTTGACTTTTTTTACACTTGGTAACTGAAGGGAAGTGAACTGAACTAAAGTGATCTAGGCTATGTTTGGTAAAATTGACTGAAAAGGTACCTGAAAACTGAAAAGATGATTGAAAATTTAAGGTGACTTAAACTTTTAGATTAGGTTCCCCTTGTAGCTTATTTTATCAGGTAGCTAAAAATCATCTCAGGTAGCGTTACCAAACAACCTTAAAATTTAAGCTATCTGAAATTCTGGTCAAACAAGACAACCTAGTCAAATAAGGTGACTGAAATGCCTTACCAAACACACCCCTAAACTTGTTAGAACTTGAGTGATATAAAGTTAATACTACCTCTGATCCACTCATTTCACTCCAATTCTAACAAGTTTAGATCACTTCACTTCAGTTCTAATAAGTTTAGATCACTCGAATAAGTTAGTACTCTTTCTTATCAAAAGTGAAGTGATCTAAACTTGTTAGAATTGGAGTGAGTTGGACTAATTAGAACTAAACAAAAATGAACTAATCTGAACTAAATTGAAATGGACTTATTAGAAATAAATTGAACTTATTAGAACTTAACTAAACTTGTTTACCTTGAAAATAAGTCCTGAAGAACAAGGTAGAGAGCTAAGAGTTAGGGGTGTGCATGTAAAACCGAAACCGAAAAACCGAACCGAAAAACCGACACTTTTTGGCAATATGGTTAACCGAACCGTTTCAAAATACCGGTTTGGTTAACCGAACCGTAAAATATAAATTGTTAACAGTTAGGTTACGGTTTGCATTTTCCAAAAACCGATTAATCGTAACCGAACCGTTAACAAATTTTTTATTTATTTTTATTTTTTTATGTGTGAGTATTGCTAAAAAATGAAAGTTGTGAGATGTACATACTATATGAAAAGCTCCTGCTATTATTTCACTTACTTGTCGATTGCTTATGCTATGTTTGTCTATGATTGTATGTCACTGTTTGTGTGTTGCTACTGCTTGTCTTAGCTATGTTTAACTTAATTCATCGACTTTAGATCTCTAAGGGTATTAATTTGATTGTTGGACTATTTGTGAGCTTTACCAAGTTAGTGATATATAAAGATAGAATGCATCTACAAATTTTTAATTGAATTAATTAAATTAAAAAGTATATATGTGGTTAACCGTTGAACCGCAAAACCGATCCGTTAAGAAAGGTTAACCGATATTCGGTTAATCGTTCCTTAACGGTTCGGTTATGGTTCAAGGAATAGCCAAACCAATTTTTCGGTTAACCGAACCGAAACTTACAAACGGTTCGGTTAACCGACTATGCACACCCCTGCCTCCGATCCCACAGTTGTTATGTAGGCAAACCCTTCAATTTTGAGATCCTTGAGAGATGGCAACTGTCCAACTGGTGGCAAGGAGAGGCAATACTTAAACACAGAAAAGTCAGATTCATATAAGCTCGACAGCTAGCATCTAACCAACTCGGAAATGTTGTGCCTGCATAATTCTGTATAGTTAGCCTTGTCAGATTCGGATGTGGCTTTAAATATTTGAGCACTGCCCTTCCCTTCTGGAACTCATCAATTTCAGTATCAAATTCGAGTGCCAACTCTTCAATGTACGCCCTGTGGCTCAAGTTTGCCTCTAAAGCTTCTCGAGCTTCACTGAGTCTTTGTAAACGTCTAAGAGCAAGCTTGCCACGTATCTGTGGCAAGTTCCCCAGTTCTGTTATCCTTACCCACAATGAAAACAGTGAGAGTTTGTAGGCTTGTTAAGTTGCCCATTCTTTTAGGCATCTGAACCAGTGAATATGTCCCTGTTACTCCGTATATCGAGATGACACAAAGATACTAGTCTGTATGTATCTTCTGGCAAACTTTCAAGCCTTTGACAATTTGACATCAGAAGAGTCTGTAAATGGTACAGGCTGCCCACCGATTCAGGAAGCTTTTTGAGACCGTTATTAGAAAAGTCCAAGTAACGAAGTTGCCTTAGATTTCCAATGGATTCGAGTATTTCAGTGATCGTGAAGTTTGGTAGGATTAGCACCCGTAAACAATATAATTGAGGTATCAGCGAAGACCTTTCTGTTCAAAAGAAATGAACAACTCATCAGTGTCATCTCTTAAGAAAGCTCGTAGAGACTTGGCTTCATAGATAGCTTCAGAATTGGCGATTGAATCACTACCTTTGGGAGGAAATATGAATTGTCTGGTCCTTGCAGACATGTTTTGTGCAATATTATTCTCCAGCCTCACAACAAATTCTTCAGAGTTGGCGATTTTTGTTTCAGAAACCATCAATATATACTAGTCATTAGTTTCTAGCTTCTCTTGCAAACCAATTCTTTGTGAAATTTCGGGATAATTAAGCAGACAAAATGGAGCTAGCTGAAGTCTTGTCATTTAGAAGAACTAACCTCGAATGCAAAAACTAGGAAATGTAAGTTGCGCAACTATTAAGAGTTCTTCAAATGTTTTAGTGGTGGCGGTTAGTTATGAACTCCTATTCCTAGAGATTTCTAAATGTGTACAGACAAAATGAAAATGACATACTGAGTAGATAATTATTACATCCTTGGTTTTTATTTTATCATTTATATCTTGTATGAGCTCAAGCCTGCTCCAAAGTGTACTAGTATTTTTTTCTTTGTCAGCAGTCTAAGTACAAGGAGTAGAAAGCAAGAAAATTACACGAACAAAAACATCGAAATAACTACTAACTAAAAACTCTACATACATCTCTCCTTGTTGATACCGCAAGTGTGTGAGATGCGTTGACCATGGCTATGTCCACCTTTGTCATTATACATGTATCCAATTGTTTGCCAAAATGTCTTATGTCCGAGAATACCCAAATTGATGTCATTGGAACTTGAATACGCGTCATCAAGATGAGTACAATATGTAGTGCATCGGTGAAGTAATGCCCACTTAATACTTCCCAAGTAACTAAGCAAGCATGAGCCTCGGCCACCAGCCGCATAGTGATCTATGAGGACATTACTAATGATAATAGGAAAATCATACTCACTCACCGGGTGGATTTAAATTTCACACCCATCCTCTCACATTATCTTTTAAAATCATTTAAAACCATTTTTATTTTTAAAGGTAAAATAAATTATGTGAAAGGGTGGGTGTGAAATTTGGTACCCACCCGGTGGGTGTGTATCATCTCCCTAAATTGAGAAGATTTTCAAGCTCCATTCACTTCAACAAAAGTCATCCTATTTTAATTGTTTTCAATTAACGTAAGGCGTCCTATATGAACACTCATGAAACCAGGAGGACATGGAGGAATCTTTCTTCAAGTAGCCCCCTCTTGGAGAGCCTGTATTGACCAGTGAAGTCGCCAAAATATATTACCCAAAAAGTGTGCGGGCTTTACCCTACTTAGACCCAACTAGATACAAGTACCAAAACATGAAAGTCACTACTTAATTTTTTTGGGATTTAAGAAACTTATTGCTCTAAAAAAACCACATAGCCCATACACGTCTCACCACAATGGTTTGCTCGAGGTTACGGAGGTGGATCTAGATCGAATGGATCATTGATCTTCCCTACTTGTCGATTATTCCTTTAAACCTTTGGCAGATTTAAATACATTCCGAAAAGAGGTGATACAAATTAAATAAATTGACTCAAAGCCTAGATTCATGTTTTAGGATTGAAAACTTACAATAAGGGAAACCATAAGACACCCTCATTGCCCTTTCGGCCTCTAATCACAAGTGTTAATAAGGGCCCTTTTACCGAGTCTTTCATTTAATCATAATATGCAAATGTTTTATTGAACATTTAATCTTAGGCAATCCATTAAACATGCTAGTTCCGTTTAACAAAACATTATAATCAAGGAAAGTTCTAATTGTGGAAGTTTCTATATATGAGAAGTTTCTAAATATGAAAAGTACAAAACATGGAAAGTTTCAAATATAAAAAGTACTAAATGTGGAAAGTTCTAAAATGGCAGGTTCTATATATAAACCCTAAAATAACCTAAAATATGCCAAGTGCTCATACAAACCCTAAACAGGCAAACTAACTAGATCTGATATTTAGAAGGACTCCTAACAAGATACTAACAACATATCAAAATCATTCCCTAAACATGAAATTAGGGGATAACAAGACTAAAGTTCTCTCAAACATGCTTCTAACCATTGTCAAAGGCAAACCCTATCATGATTCTATATTCTCTACAATACAAGTATAATAACTAAACAATATAAACCAATGAAAGGGATGGGGGATTGGCAAGATAAGCTTGAGTATTAAGCCTCAATCTTCTATACTATGTACTAATGAAGCAAACATATTTGCCACTTGGCACTCTCACACCTTTTTTGGTTTTTTTTTTTATTTTCAATCAGATTGAATAATTTTCAAATCCTGCAATCTATCATTTATCCTATTATTATAGAAAACTTTTGCCATTTTTCACAAATACATAAATCTTTCTCTTTTGAAATATACAATATCTCATTTATTATAGGGAGGTGTTTGGCTTTTTTTCTTCTTTTTTAAGAGCACAAAAAGCTTTCACATCTCTTTTATTCAACATTGTTACTTTCTTAATATTATTCTACAGTCACGATATTCATTAGTAGATGCAATTTCCTACGAAAAAGAAAAAGAACCTAGATTACAATTTTCCAGAGCCAATTCTACTTTTTTACCATTTAAATTATACTCTAACTATCATAGACAGTATAGACATCCGACCATATCTTCTATACTATGTACTAAAGCAACAAACGGATTTGCCACTTAACACTCTCACAATTTTGTAGTCTTTTTTTTCTTTTTAATCAAATTGAAAAACTTTCAGATATTGCAATCTACAATATATCCCGTTATTATAGGAAACTTATGCCATTTTTTACAAGTACATAAATCTTTCCCTTTAAAATATACAATATATATCTCATTATTATAAGAAGGTGTTTGGCTTTTTCTTCTTTTTCAAGAGCACAACACATCTGTTTTATTCAACAATGTTACTTTTTTTAATGTTATTGTACAATCACGACATTCATAATTAGAAACAATTTCCTACGCATAAGAAAAAGAACCGAGATTACAATTTTTATGAGCTAATTTTGCTTTTTTACCTTTTAAATTATATTCTAAGTATCATAGCATGTATAGACATCAGACCATATTTTAATAAAAATACTCATTAGGATATTAGACAAAATTATTTTATCAACTAATGAGTTAATATAAGATAGATTTGATGAACATATAAAACTAAAATAAGTTATTTTTAAACAAAATATGGTGTTAAAAAAGTAGATTACAAGACTGTGCCATTATGGCACGGGGTTTAAACTAGTTCATTATGTGGTGTCACAAGAGGATCGATAATATATGTTTCAATGCACTATAGACGCAAGCTTTCTCCTATTAACAACTACTAAACACCCTTACTTCACCTTTTTTTTTTTTTTTTGCAAGAATTAGCAAAAACTTTATTCATCCCATAAAAGGGGCAAAAAACCATATAGCCTTAAAAGACAAAGGAAAGACATACCTTCTAGGAAGGGCTACCTTACCTAAATCAAGGCAAAAAACCAAAAGAACAAAACAGTATATACAATGCAAAGCTTACAGCTCAGGAAACAAAAGAGTAACACACCCCTCAAAGAATCTATACAGCCTACAAAAAATGATGAACTGGACTCTTGCAACAACTTGAGCAACTGTACTAACTGTCCCTCGAAAAATCCTAGCATTTCTTTCATGCCAGATTTCATAAATGGCAGCTAACATAGTGGCCCTAGCTAACTTTGCAGCAGGCGAGTTCAGTGGCATTCTACCAAACCACTTAATTTTCCTAGCAAAACTCCACATACTCCTCTTAAAGCCTAGCCATCGAAGCAAAGAAGTCCAAATGCCCCTAGAGAAAGGACACTGGAAAAAGAGGTGAGGAACTGATTCAGCATCTTGACAGCACAAGGAACACCTATTAACTATATACATCCCACGAGCCTGAAGTAAGTCCACAGTAGCAAGCCTCCTGCTCACAGCAAGCCACCCTATCACCTGATGCCTAGGACAAGCAAGCCTCTCCCAAACAAGCCTATGCCAATGCTGAACCTGCCTCTCCCTTACTTCACCTTGTTGGCTTTACAAGCATTGGTTCTTGAAACCCTTGCATTTTAAGAAGCCCCAACCCAAACCATTTTCCCTTGAATATGAGTTTTTAAAGTATTGAATGATGTAAAGTGGTGTAGTGTAGAATGATGTGAAATGACCTCTTCTTTAACTTTGGCTTATACCCTGCCCTTGACAATCACTAAAAAACTAGAATGGTTTCTTTGAGAGGGACGAAAATGACCAAGCAATTGATATCCCTCTAACCCTAGGAATGCTATCTCCTTTTGTAATAAGGGGGGAGCACCCTAAACCTAGCCAACTAGCCGCAATCTTCCAAATCAAATAAGAAAACTGGATTATTCACTTTCTTTATCCTAACCTGCAATACTTTTTCTTTTATTTTTGCCATATCTCTTGAGTACCTTATCCTTTGTGGGCGTGTGATATCTCTAGTCTTGTTTCTTGTCCATAAAACCTTGCAAAAAAAATCCTAAATATATAACCACAATTACTAAATTGGTACAAGGTAAGGTGTCAGTTAATTTTTGGCAGGTTTACAGTAAAACATGAATGACTTTCTCATATTACATGATCTCAATGCGTGTAATGTGTCATTAGAAAGATAAGACAAAGAGGAATCCACCCGTATAAGATTCACTAATAGATTCAAAAGATAAGTTACTAAGATGAGCTCTGAAAGTCGAGTGTAGTGCGGAGCAACACTTGAAAAGGTCAAATATGCATCCAAGCTCACTTCCTTGATATGAAACCTTCATGTTCACCCCATTTGACAAGTTCCACTTATTCTAAGCCAAACTAACCCAACCCTATCACCTCTAACTCCCCACGGGTTAACCCTCAAGTCACCCAAAGCTTGCTTCATAAGTAACATGTCACCATACATGCATGATCCGACATACGCGTATATGAAAGACTTTTTCATCATAGGGTTTAACACCGACAATTGCGGTGTCTACAAACATAACCTAATAATTTAACTTATCAAACATGTAAGCGATTCAACACATTACCTAAACATGTTACTAAACATTTGCAACAAGTCAAACATACCTTAGTTATCACACAAACATGGACAGACGACTTGACAAACACATTAGTGACTTCACCCAACATATGTACATGTCTCTAATCACTCGACAAACCATACATACAATACACAAGTTCACAAACTCAGACAAGAAACACGTAACCGACTTCATACAACACCTATACATGCTCACTATTCTTCGAATGGTAAAACATAAAAAATTTCTATCATTTGAACATCTTGACAATTCACACATGGTTCAATTATCACCCAAAAATAAAAATTAGGCGACTTTCCTAATATAAACGACTCGACACGTCACATGTGACTCGACCACAATTCGACAGATCAACATCTATACATGTATATATACTCTTAACACAACAGGATTCAACTATCACGACCTTAGTTATCAACTCTTTACGATAAATATATAAAACACTTAATACCTAGCATGTTTCTAATCATTTGATATAGTATGACTAAATTTGAGTTGACAAGTGAACTTATAAACATTATCTAGACATGATCATATACTTTAAAAGACTAGTTACTTTCAAGCAAATGCTCTTTACTATCCCCAGCGGAGTCTCCACGGGCTGAAGGGACGTTCATATACTTTGTTTGTATCTAGTTTCGCCACTGCACAAATATTGGTTAGCTTCCGATGTTCATTATTATTATGATCAAAGAAACTTTTGAGAACCAAGAAGACTTTATGATAGTTCTTTACATTATTCTTAGGATTTTAATGTATCATATGAAGAACTAACTTCTCTATATAGTTAATTCTACCGGTCTAGACAATTTCAGATTCGCTAAGTTTACCAATTCAATCTAGTGCCGCTGGTGTCACTAGCTCAAATCAATTAAAAATCTAAAATAAAGTTACCAACTCAAAATGGTGTAGAGCCTACTATTTTGAGATGGATTTACCCTTTTTTACAAGCAAAAGCACGACGGTGGTTTGTGAAAGCTGGGTCTCAACCGATAAATGGTAAAATGGAAATTGAGATGAACCCATCGAGTGATTATCATTTTGAAACCCACCCTCTCACATAGATTTACTAATTTATTTAAAAAAAAAAGATTATTGTGAGAGGGTGGTTGCTAAAATGGTAACCACCCGGTGAGTCTATATCACCCTAAAAAAAATCCGTTATTGGGATAGGAAAATCATATTTGCCCACCATGTGGTTACCAGCCACCTTCTCACATAAATTTTAGATATATATATATATATATTTTATTTTTAAAAATAAAATAAATTATGTAAGAGGGTGAGTACCAAATTTGTACCACCCTGTGGGTGAGTAATTTCCTACATTTAAGGGTGTGTTCAGTAGTAAATCATTTCAGTCACCTTATTTGACTAGTTTACCTTATTTGACCAAAGTTTCAGTCACCTTAAGTTTTAAGGTTGTTTGGTAACACAATCTAAAATATATTTCAGGTGACTAAAATAATAAGCTATTCGGTGTTCCTGGAAAAAAAAAATTTCATTCACCTGATCAAATTTCAGTAATCTTTTCATATTTCAGGTACATTTCAGGTTTCGGTACCTTTTCCGTCAATTTTGCCAAACACACCTAACTACTTTGCAAAAATATGATTTTCCCAACTAAAACCTCGCAACCCAAAAGAAGGAAAATTATATTCACCCACCGGGTGGTTACCACTTTAACTAGACCTGGCAAAGTTGACCCAGACCCGAACATTCGACCCGACCCAAAGGGACCCAAACATCCGATTTTGACCCGA
>CAAKMY010033879.1:0-13301 GCA_901111285.1 Corrigiola litoralis | reverse complement strand
CCCCCACCCCTTGCTATTCTATATGGCAGTGTGAGAAATATGCCACTTAATTCAGCCTACTTTAGCACTTGTTAGTTTTTATTTGCGAAAAGAGGTCCTCAAGAGACATTAACACTTCCAATCAAAGAAATTGAGTTAGTAAAATTTCACTTGTCTAATATCAACCATGAACAGCTTCCTAGACCGTACATTCATTTCCAGTCGTAAGAAGGGAACATCCTGACATCACATATTCCATAAAAACAAGATAGTGAAACCAAGAGTTCATCAACTACTACGCCTCAGGTCCTCTACTCTAAACATTATGTTAGGGCAAGGCTAGAGGGCTACAGCAACCCATTTGGTACCAAGTACAAAATAACGGGACTGATAATGTAATTAGAATATCGCAACAAGAGTTTTGTTCCTAATGATTTTCGGCCAGGCAATCCATTATAAGAACACACTAACCAAAGATAAACGAAACCAGAAGACCAATTCACTTCCACAATGCCCTAAATGAACCATATCTCGAAAACCAAATGCTAGTTGCTGCCAAGATTGTGATTCTTCAAAAACCAGAAAGTCTTGTACGAAGCTGTTTACTTTTAACTTAATATTAGACCGTCTTAAAAATAGCCATTGACAGTCTTAGATATGTTGCCAAAATGCGACCATTTTAGCTCAATTCGTGATTATTTGGTAGAACACGCAATACTGGAAAAAACAGTCTACTTAAAGTAAAAAAGCTCTTCGTAAGCTAAANNGCTAAATCATCCCAAACTCCCTTCAAGGCGGCAAATTATTAGGTGCTCCCGGAAGCAAAGTATAATTTCTGCTTCAAGCCCAATCCAAATTAGCCATATATTGCCTTTGTTGGACCAGCATGGGGTCCGTCTACTTAGACGGTCTCTTCCAAAACTAGCTGGTAGTAGAAAACTTTGCGAAACTAGTTTAAACACAAATAAGACATAGTCACAAATTGAGTTAAAATGGTCACTTTTTATTAACACCGTACAAAGTGACCATGTTTAATACGGAGTATCAACTTAAAATTAGACGGTCTCATACAATAAGTAATTGCCAGCTAGGAGAGAGAAAGAGCGATACCAGAGTGGCAGAGAGGGCAGACGCCGTCATAAATGACGACACGTGGCTGAAGCATACTGGGCAACACAAACGGCTTCACTGACGTAGACGGGACGAAACCCACGTCATCAACATCATCCCCGGCGAAGTCTGCCACCGCTCCGGCGGCGGATGCTGCGGCGGTGGAGGAGGACGGCGGTGGTGGGTGTCGGGATGACGTGGACGACAGAAGGGTCGCTACATTTCGGGTTTGGAAAATGCGGACAGACTTCATTTTTACTGGGCTTACCATGTCAAAGGACACCAATGTGATTTTGCTTATAAAAGACGAGGGTTGAATTGACCTAAAATAGATAAACGCCTCCTTTTTTTATTATTTGTAAATAATGTAATGGTGATGTATGAGATTTTTCCCATACTAGATACGGGGCTATCACATCATACTTTCATACCTCGAGTATTATGTTAATTCAAGGTTCTTCAATAAATATTCCAAAAACAACTTAAATTGGCATTTTATGTATGTGAAGTAGTCGTTTTTATTGTAGTGACCATTTCAACTCGATTGGGGTAGAAAACTTTTTTTTTTTGGTAAGCATCTTGGAAAGAAAACTAAACATGCACACAACCATGAATTTAATATATTTGCAACAAGTAGGCATATTAGATCGCTATTTGAGGATCCGAGAACTTGATCAGGGCTTTTCTTTCTGTCCTGTTGCTTTTTGATGTTGTAGAAAATTGTATAAATTGTGTTTGAATTTGATGAACAAAACTGTCTATGTATCAAAGAATGTGGACAACTGCCAGTCATCCTTGAATAAAGGAATACCTTCTTCTATACATCCATATCAAACATTAGACTGAGGAGAACTCAGAAAGACCCTACTTTTGCATTCCACTGTGCTTTTGTTTCTCTATATCCAACCATCTTGTGATCATGTCTTCTTCAGAGCAGTTGGTTCAGTTCTGTGACAACTATGACATGTAAATACATCCACATTAGGCCAGCAAGCAAAGCTTTGGTAAAGGATTGCCAGAAAACTTCAGCTTAAGACCCCAATCCGTAATCTTTTCTGAACAAGGATCATTAGTAGGTAATGCTATGTGATATTGTTGAAGATGATGGGAAGACAGAAGAATGCTCCAAATTCATTCTGCTGCTGCATTTTACAAAGATATAGGTGACGTCGAAACTTCATGGTTAACCCAAATTCTCCTGTACTTGACCATCTGTAACAGCAGGGGAAATGTCACATACAGCACGTAACATCTCTAAACATCAGAAAAAAAAAAAAAAGGATATAGTTGGCTGACACACCAGGTAAACAGACTGCCAAGTTTGCTTGTTTATCGGCCTCAGCATTTAGTTCCTGCAGCATAGTATAATGGATAAAATGTCAAAAATTCAACACAACACTCAACTCAAAAAAAAAAAAAAAAAAACTTACACACGAGATTATAGCCTTAGTACTGTGTGCTTCTGATGTGATAAGTTGTTTAGAAAAATGGCTTAATCAAGCAGTCACTAACCCCGACTGGAGGGAGCCTCTTTGGAGACATTGGGGTAACGTATGATGTACCACTACCACTAAGTGGGAACTAATTAAGACAACCAAATTATCACAATCATTTTCCTTTTCCCCCAACACAATTCCTTATTCCATTTTGAAGGGAGAACAGTACATTATCTTCACACATCCAGTAGAAAAACATTTTTCTACACCCTACACTGATAATCAACCCTTCACTACCATCTCATGCTTGAAACCACTGTCGAAAAGCTCTATAGTACTTTGCCCCTCCATCAAACTTCTTGTACCTAGTTCGGTCACAAACTATCTGATACCAGAAATGGATATGGATAATAGGGTGTAACCGTGAAATTAAAAGGGAAAAAACGGGAAAGGTGGACATATACGTCTTAATACAGCGACGAAAGCTAAAAGTCTGCTGTTGTCCCTCTAAGAATATTGTCTTTGCTATCACATGGCTTTAAATGTATCTAACTCAGTAAATCAATGCAGCTGCTGGACATATTCCAGACTCCTAACCATAACAGCTGGAGCTGCAGCTGCTCTTGATACAACATGATAACTTGAGCTTCCAGATTAGGACCTCCTAGTTCATACTGGACACAAAATTGTTGAATGCACATTGTATAAGCAAAACAAAGGGCAAATGTTATATATATTACACACCCTCAATACATGACTGATCTGAAAAGAAGAGAACTTGTTCTTCAGTTTCGTTGCCTCTGTATACAGGTCAGACATGTTCTGATTCTTGACTTTCCATAAACCCTGAATCTGTTTACAGAAGATTATTTGTCAATTACTAACCTGATAAGAGATTGAAATACAAAATAACTTGCAAAAACACTTAAGAATGGGATTTGAATGAAGAATCTTAGGCCTTTAGCTTTAGCTTTTGTCGGTAAGAACCAAGAATAAGAGCATTAAAACTTAAACAGGTTTACAAATACCACATTAAATATCTTTCATGACCGGGCAAGAAAGCAATAAATGTGATAGTGACAGATCGTATTAGTTATGCAGAAGTGAAGTTTAACACAAGTTGAAACTGTATGGAACGCCATAAAAATGATAACAAGTTCAACACAGCGACAATTTAGAGAACTAAAAACAGCATGAAAGAGAGAGACATAGACCATCACTTTTTTGGTGTTGGCATTACACCTGCAAATCGCATCTACAGTCATTAGTTTCACAGTTAGTATCCAAATGTTACCATGGCCATCAAAAAAGGTGATTTGCCATTAGTCAGGTCAAGGAATAGTTATAATTTAGCATTCCCCGTACCGTAACTCAATCATTTAAGTTTAAGAAAGATCTAAAAATATCTTAAAGATCCTAAAACATCAAAAGTTAATTAAAGCATCACAAAATTGAAACTACTCATATTACTTGCAAGAGAAAGGAAAAAGAAAAGTAAACCTGCATGCAGACAAGTTTGCTGTCGCCTTTGGCCTGAATACTGGTATAGCCCATCTCAAGAGCTTTCTGTAACCCTAAAATGATAGCTCTATATTCAGCAACATTATTGGTTGCTATTCCCAAGCCTTGACGCACACTACAAATCTAATATAGATTTTTTCATCAGAAAAAGGAGTAACAATTACAAGATGGAACATAAAAATGTAAATCACCAAAGCAAACTACATACCACATTTCCACTAAAAGTTCGAAGCACAGCTCCGGCACCTGCTGGTCCAGGATTACCTTTTGAAGCCCCATCAAACTCTAAAAGACAGGTTCGCTGCATATTACAAAAAGGTTCAGGAACAAGAGTTGTAACTGTAGTATCCATTCAAGAACCATAACACAATTCAATCCTTTGTTTGGTATGATTGTTCATTGGAAAAAGAAAAAAAGTCTGAATTTATTGACTAAAAATGAATTCAATATCAAACGAACGATTTCAGTGGTCAAGTCACCTAGAAATAAAATATCCATATACTAGTAATTCTCATCATCCATACATAAGGGAGAAAGAAATGAACAATCAACACTAGCTCATGACATTTACTTACACTGTCAGAAGACATGTCCTCCAACTTTTGATGCTTAATATATGGATCAACGGGACCTGATGACAATCCATCTAAACCCTGCATTTTAGGGTACTAATGAGAAAACACAAAAGACTAATCCCCAAATAGAAAAAAATGACAGATAGATGAAAACTTTTTTAAGCAACAGCGCTGCGAATTTGCTACCATAGCATTCATTTCACATAAAAGCATCACAATAAAGCAAGATTTCATTGTCCACCCCACCTCTTTTATCTAAAAAAATTACTTAGCATGCCCAAAACACGCGCATAAACACACACTTAAAACAGGGTAGAACAATCATACAAGCTAGCAGGGTCTAATAATTCGTCAATAAATACCCATATACATCACTACTGCACTAGCCCGAGAGGAAGCTAAACAGACCACAAAGGCAGAAAATAGGTCAAGACATATGAGCATTCGACAAACCAATTATTCACACAACAGCCAGGAAATACATTGATTGTTGTTATTTCTTGTTAATAGCTGGGAAACACAACGATATAGGCATATAGCATCTTCTCCTTAATCATACTACAGAGCCCTCTTATTAATCTGCAGATGGTGACATATGGTGGCAGATAAACCCAAAATCCATAGAATACCCAATCTTTAGAAGCAGAGAAATTTTTAGTTATACAACCAAAGATAAGTGCAAATCCGTCTCATCACTATCTTGATCAATGTCTCCACCTTTACAGCTTATCATAGGTGTTGACTCAACCATAATCAGAAGTTATACAACCAAAGATAAGTGCAAATCCGTCTCATCACTATCTTGATCAATGTCTCCACCTTTACTGTTATCATAGGTGTTGACTCAACCATAATCAGAATCAAGCAAAGGCTGGCAGAAGAAGAAGGTAAAGAAGAGGTGTGATGGCTATTTGCAAGTGAAGCCTAAAGTAATCAGCATGGACAAACTAGTGAAGCCCGGAGTAACCAGCATTGACAAACCAGTGAAGCCTGGACTCTGGAGTAATCAGCATCAACCACTACGTAAAGCAATGACTGCTAACTCCCACTTTATCTTTTTTTTTATTATTATTCTTTAAGCTGGGTAAAAATAATTGTTATATAAAAGACTGGCCAAGGGGATGACACGCATTTATAGAAGCACCCAATTACAAAAGAAGGGCAAGAACCAAAATCCTCAAGCCCTTAAGCTATTCATGCATGGTTTTTATCCACAAAGGCGAAAAAAAAAATGCTACTTTGGATGTAACACTAAACTTTAGTTGTACAGCAAGCTAATAAGCAAAGACTTCAATATCTCATGAGATGACTTCAAAGATCCGACAAATCCTCTCCTTACATATGGTCCACTAGATTGGCAAAGGGACCATCCCCAAAAAATCAGCAATGACTTCCGTATCCCTAACTCCCGCTCATGAGGGTTCCTATGCAGATAAAGCCATGAAGGTTTTCAGAAGAGTCCCACTTTGTAATATGAATAGCACATAGATAGCACCATTAACAACAGGAAAAACAGAGGGACCTCCCCTTTCCAACATCTTATGTTTGACTAAAAAAAGAAGCATAGCAGAGATCTGGAATATGGGTTTCCGGGTTTCCAGGGAAAAGCAGCAGTATCCGTGAGCTAAAGTTTGGCACATGGAACCACCCACTGATGATTAATACATGAACAGTCAGCCTCAAAACAAAAGGACAAAACCTATACACCGATCAGGAAAGATTTCAGAACTTTTCCAAGAAGCTAAGGTACTTTCCAGTTTCCACTCTCCTCAAGTCAGCCTTCCAAGACTTTAGCAATAACGCCCATAGTCCACACTCCCAAGACTTTAGCTAAGGTTCCGATTTGAGTGCACGGGTACGGTTAAGGATCAGTCACACATAGAAAGAGATCCTACCAAGGAGGACAGCCACTGCATCATATTACACCAGCTAATCAACTTACCTATCCCTTTGCTATCATCTAAATGCAATAAACTCCAACACTTCTAATTAGATCTGTTCAATCAGGAGAGGACATTGAAACAAGATTGAGGCAATTCCACATCAAAGCAATCAATATTGTCAAACACATAGGAGTGACATGAGTGAGGAATGAAGAATTACATTATAACATCACCATAACAAAAAAAATTTAATTAGAGCAATTATGACTACTTAATCTGGAACACATCCGCCAATTTAAGTACATATGAACAAGCTCGAGGAAATCCACAATTCCACATCAAAAGCAATCAAGAGTGTCTTCCACAGAGAATATTAAATTATTAACTGTAGGAGTGACCTGGACGGGGGAATGAGGGTATACAGCATAACAACACCAACCGAAAAACAGATGTATAAAAGAAAGATATTATTTATTGGTAGATGAAACCTGGACATGCAATCTAAGAGAAACTAGTGAATGTTCTGTTGGTTAAAAGGGCATCTTCTAAACCGGAATTGTTCAGTGTAGCTCATTTCACAACTAATAATTATAACTAACCACACTTCCAGCTCCTAGGGCATCATGAGGCCTCTTTTGTGGAAATTCCAGGTTGGACGCCTCACTTTTGGATGATCCAGGTTCCTGAAACAGCAATGAAAATGAGCTAGATTTCACACCAAACGAAATGAAAAGAATACAGAAAAGAGCTAATATAATCAATCTTGTGCCACATTTACCCCTTCACCACTTTGAGAAGACCCTGACAAAATGAAACAAGAAAGAAAGATTCCAACACAAACACTAGAAAGACAGACAAACTAGAGCAAAAAGTCGGAAAGAAAAAGACCTTGAAAATAGAAAGATTATCAAAATACAGCTATCTTACCTGAAAAGGACAAGGAACAAGTGCACCAAAAAGATCATCTTTCAATTCGGAAGCTTTCAGTGTATAGAGAGCATTCTGAAGCCCACGAGCGGCCATATATTCCTCAGCATCCTTAGGCAAAGAATATCCTTTGTACACACTAACTGGAGGATCACATATCTGTGCGAAAAAGGGAAGCAATAAAGAGCTGAGATACTTGATCATCTTTGGAATGCCCGAACATAAATATATATAAAAACAAGTCATAAGGATAAGAAAAAATGGCACACTATAACCATCATAATACAAATAGTATCAATATGTGACGTCTTATAAGGCTTCGAAGAAGTTAGGTATGACAGTCTTTGACTTAGAATATACTTGGAATGGAAGGAAGAGTAAGTTAATCTGTCAAGGCATCTCAGTGGCGAGACTTATACAACAATTTGTAAGGACACCACAGGCTATCAGTCTGCCGCATCAATACACCTCCAACACCACCCCCTTAATGACCCCGCTTTCACAGTTTCCTCTTTGTAGCCACTACGGTAATGGTGTTATTGCCGTATATAATCTATGAAAGGATCTCACAATCCAAGCATGTATCAACAGGGCAAAGTTCGATTCGACCAACATACAACAATTTGTAACACGTACCAAATTCCTATGATGGCATCATACAATAGAAAGAACATATCTAATATCAAGTCAACATATCCTCCAAATCCAACCTAACTTCCCTATATAATCAATCTTGCACAATCACATTCAACAAAATCTTTCTACAATGCCCATCAAACCAACAAATGCAATAAAAACCATACTTGATGCTAACAACATAAGGGGAGGACCCAATATATATAATTGGAGGTAGCGAGTCCATTATTTTCGCTATAATTTTCTATCTTTTCTACCATTTTCTACGTTTTCTACCCAATTTCATGAATTTGTTATGCCACCCCTCGCTACTAGTTGCATCCGCGCCAACAATTTAAATTACACCATACAAAGAACAGAACCGGCTCATGTGGTTAGAGCTCTCTTACCCCAATCACGAGGTTGCAGGTTTGATTCTTAATCAGCGGCTTTCTACCATTTTCCTACATTTTTCTACCAAATTTCATAAATTTCGTATGCTAACCCTGGCTACTAGTTGCAACCGCCAACATTATAAATTAGAAAAGAACTATCGCTCTCTTACCCCAAACACAAGGCCGGAGGTTCGATTCTTATGAGCGACTTTGTGCGCACATTTCACACCAAAAAAATACGCCATACAATATGCAAAAACAGTAAATTCTCAAACAAGGGCAGTAAATTAAACATTTACCGAGGAACCAACTTGAGCCTGGCACTCACTCAAACTCTTATAAACCCCAACAACATCCCCTTTCCTAACAACAAAATAAGCATCCTTCTCCTTCCCCTTCCCCATGACGGGTTCCGCCCTCGCCTTTCGCTTCCGGGTCAATCCCTTCTTAGTAGTAGTAGTAGTAGTAGTAGTAGTAGAGTAACAATGCACATACCCCAAGTAACTAACAGTAGCAACAGGGTAAATTATCCTACTTTTCCATGATAAATTATCAAAGCCATGTAATGAATTATAAGTGGTCCCCACTAAAGAACGAGCTGATTTGAGTAGGATTGATGAACAAGAAGTGGATATTTGGGAGAACAAAGTGTTCATTACAGAGTGGAAAAACAGTACACTTGGGTTTTGGGGTTTTGTTGGGGTTTAATTGTATGTTGTTTTAGTAAAAAGAAAATTAGTAAAGATCATGGTAAAGATATATTTTGTTGGGCAATGTGAATGGGTGTAAAAGCAGTCTTGTAGACTTGGAGGAATAGTTGTCTACTTATCTCATGCTATTAAGAGAATCCGTCTTCTTTTATTGTAAAATTAGATTAATCCATACTGGTCCAAAAAAGGCATATAAATATAGAACTCAATTTGGGCTTCTAGGAATATTTAGAGAATTCAGCTTCTAAATAATTGGTTTACTTTTATAATAAAAGTAGACGGTCTCTCAAAAAAGTAGATGTTTTCTCATGTTTTCCCCAAATGGCCTCTCTTAAAATAAAAAGTATATATAATTTTTAGGGTGATCTAATCAATTTTAAGGCCGACTCTTAGCAACTCTCCATATTAGTCATTATTGGTAAAGTTGTCACTTTTTTTTGGTAAAAAATGTGAGCATAAAGTTGTTAATAAGAAGCAAACCTCAAACCTCACGATTGGAGTAAGAGAGCTCTAACCAACTGAGTTAGTTCTTTTCTTAGTTGTCACTTTTTGTTGATACGGTGACCACTTTAAACCCCGTCTAATTTTAACTTAAAATTAAATGGTCTCGTAATAAACGAGTTATATTTATTTTTAGTGTCATAGGGAATTTGTAATTTGGGCAATTCAAAAAGTGATTTCGGATTGTAATTTGGACTGAATCACTGAGAATTGAAAATCTCGTCTCTAGTTGAAAATGTCAAAAAAAGTGGCATGAATCGGATAGATCATGAAATCACCTCAATGCCATAACAACACAACTCAACAATAGAATGAGTTGTCCCTTTATAGGTCTATTCATCATTTGTCCTTATTTGAAGGCCTTGTTGATATGATATGATGGTGGGTGATATGTATTATAAACTTCTCAAAAGCTCATTAGTTTCCTGATGTAGGACTCTACTCTCATTTTATCTCTTGGGTCTTACGAATCCGGTTGGGTCTTCAATCAATGAAAATGTGATCTAGTGTCCACAACCCTAACTATAATCGATATCTTAGGTGTGCAGTGGATAGATGTCATGTACATGGAGTAGGCTTTAGAGTCCACACCCCTATATAACTAGTGTGATACACTATTATCAAAGAGTTATTGTTGTTTGTGAAATTTGAACTTAAAACCAAGTGAAAGGTATCTACGTTTTTAACCAACTTAGTCAGTTCTTATGAATAGAAACATATAAATCTCACTTAAGGCTATGTAACAATTTATCACTAAAATGTTAAAATCCTGGTTGTAGATAACGAAATAATTCTACTTTTTTTTGTTATGTGTGACTCTTAGTAAGATACAATCCTTTACGATTGAGCCATTTGATAATACATTAATGAAGAGTTCATGTAAGTAGACTTAATTAAAAAAATAAGGTTAATCATAATTTATTTTTATCATTAAGAAAGTATTTAAGTAGATTTAATTTCAAAAAAATATAAAACATTAATATGCAATTGTATCTGATAAGTAGCTCGTTCGTGTATATGGAAGCTTGAATGACCAAAGGATATTAGAGATGTAAGATCATTTGGTACGGTACTTAAAAGATTATTTTAAAGGCTAAGATTCGAGAACCTGATAGCTTCACTATTATAATCATTTCATGCCTTTGTCAATCGTAAACGGTCAAGTATGACTTTGAGGGTTGCATCATCTGACTTGAAGAAGCTAAGGTGTGATAAGGATATTGTGTCATACAATTCCAGCCTCTATACCTTCTTAAAAGTCTGAGTTTGGGACAATAAAACCAATATCTTGAAGAAAGTCCTCCACGATAATTGCTCGTGGAAAGCAGCGACTTCTAAGAATGTGTTTGATTTCAAAATAAAATCCAATCCACCAAGTTTAATAGTTGATGAGTTACTTCAAAATTCAGAAGAAGGAACGGTTCCTATGGAGGATAGTGTATCTATCACTGCTGTAGCAGCTTTGCCTATTGACCTTTATACGGTTCAAGCTCCCAAACTTGAAACCAACATTGTGGATATGGAGGTGGAAGATTTCATTGACAAGGATAAGGATGATGGTGTTGGTCATGCTTATGGACTCATGGGTCCTCTACGTTGATGGCGGGGAAAATGGAGAAGGAAGAAGAGAGGTCACTCTCATAGGTACACTAATAGTGTTCTCTTTTGCTGGTATTTCATTAAAGCGCAGCAGAAGGTGCTGAATCCAAGCAAGGTGAACCTTAGAAAAATAACCGTCCACAAGCCTTCTAAAGTTCTTGAAATTTTCTCATGCATTCGAACTCGCATTTGGCCATAAAAGGAAATTTCAAGCGGGTGAAAATAATTCCAACACCACCAAGAAAAGGCTTCGGGCTGTTGTTTCCAATAATGGCGTAGGAGATGTTGGTTGTCTTGGCCATGAGAAAACTCTTATTTTTATTTAGTAGTTGTGTCGTATTTTATTTCAGTTAATCTTTGTCAAAAAAAAAAAGGCGTACCATCATCTATTCTCCTCTAGTACTTAGGAGGGTGACTGTAAAAAAAAAAAAAAACTACTTAGGAGAGTAGTGAATGTTATATTAAAAGTTCAATAAATAAAGTAGGTAGTAACTTTTTGCACCCTTACCTCTCAGTGAAATGAGTATTAGCCAAACATGAAGTTGGATTGATACGAGAGTCTGGTCGTCGATACAACAATAAGAAAAGAACAAAGGGGATACTCCGAATTAGACCACGAGTATAACGGACAGCCAAAATGTAGCTTTTTATCGATCCATATACCACAAACATCAAATAAACATAACTACAATAAATTAAGTATATCACAACATTTATTGACAACTACACTACATAGCATTAAAGATCGCGACACAAGATATGAAGGAATATTTTTGAAAACATAGAAATAATTTATGTTGTAAGGAAGGAGATATGAGGATTCAAACTGAGTACAACTCTCATATAGGTTAAACTTTCAATCATTGAGTCAACTTTGCTTATCAATATATGAAAGATACATATTTGCTTTTTCCTTAAGGAGGCTTATATGATTTCATAAGATTGGCTTGAGGAGAATTATGTACAATGATGTTACTATTATATCCAATTACACTACAAAATTGATAAGAGGGCAAGCCTAATTTCTTTTTTTTTAATGTAGGAGGCCAAGAGCAACTAATAGTGCATTAGAATTGGATAAGGGAACTAGAAGATCGGAATTAAGAGAAACTCTAATATAAATTGTACTTCCAATCATAAGCAACCTTACTCATTATTTGTGATTGTCATATTGTCTCATTTTTTTCCAATACATATAAACATACAAATGATAAGTTGATATCAATGTTACAAGTACACTAGGGCATGTATTACGGCATAATATCTCTTGTTTTTTTTTCCTTTTTGGGTAATATTAACTTTAGTATGTCTGTGCAACTTAGGGTGTCAATGTGTCATAATACAAGAGTTTATAGATCGGACGAAACCAACATTCACTAATTACGGTGAGACACCAAAGTCAAACAATTATGAATTTGCCTAACATTCACATGCTCATGATAAGTAATTAAGTATAGGTGCTCCATTCTAAACTCCAAGTGATAGCTCAGCATGCAGCCTTCGGAAAAGATGCAATAGCTACCCAAACGGGTTGCCTCAAACCCTCCTAAGTGAAGCTAAGTAGCTACTTAGTGTGTATAATTTGCAAGTTATTACTTATATCCGAGAGTTTACGTTGAGCACACCAACAATAATGATCATAGTTGCCACGTTAAAAAAATGCAATAGTTGAGAAGAAGTCAGACTAGTCAGTTAGTACACTAGCTACAAACATCATATACACCTTGACAATTCCACGACATATTCATTTAATTAATTGCACTATTTCATTCAAAATTGAAATCTACTATTAATTAGTGGTATCATAACTTAATTAACCTAAACAATAGTACAATTGATCAAAACAGTGTTCCCAAGTTCGTCCTTGTTGACATTTAGGTGATAAAGCCCTTTATAGGTATATGACAGTTATTGTGCAATGCGCTCATTATGTATAATGCATTAATGCATCCTGCATCCTATTAACTACTCCGTACAAAGTAGTACGTAGTATTATAAAAGCGCAAATTATATTGCGCATTCAGTGTATGATGCTCCATGCACTTACCTA
>CAAKMY010033878.1:0-10456 GCA_901111285.1 Corrigiola litoralis | reverse complement strand
GGCTTTTTGGGTCGATTTTTAATTTTCCGGAAAAATGTCCGAAAGTGACCTAGCATGCTCCTAAGGTATATTGGAGCATAATTGGAGCATATGACAATGTCATTTCTTTGCCTTCATAGATATACGTTATGTTTATCGCTCGATTCAAGCATGTGAATAATGGACAAAACCGAGTGTTTGGGCTATGCCTAGGCAACTTTTGGGCAATTTTCTTGTTCCATTCTCCATTATGTGTGTTTAGGATGCCTCCCGCCAATTTTTGTATGAATCCGTTTCGGGGCCGAAACGAGGTTTTTTCGTGGATAATAGTCCACAAAAACGGCCTTTTTGGGTCGATTTTTAATTTTCTGGAAAAAATGTCTGAAGGTGACCTAGCATGCTACTAGGGTATATTGGATTATAATTGGAGCATATGGCAATGACATTCCTTCGTCTTGATAGATTTACGGTGTGTTTATCACTCGATTCGAAAATGTGAATAATGGACAAAACCAATTGTTTGGGCTATGCCTAGGTTACTTTTTTGGAATTTCCTTGTTCCATTCTCCATTATACGTGTCTAGGATGCCTCCTGCCTATTTTCGTCCAAGTCCATTTCGGGGCGAAAACGAGGTTTGAGAAAACAAGGGGTATACGGAAACAAACAAAAAATGACACCATGGATTCCAGGACTTCTATCAACATGTCCTTCAAGTAGGGAAAACGGACCATAGAAGGCTTAGACCTAGTAAACAAAGAGCCAATGCTAGACTGCTAACGTACCGGAATTAACTAAAAACAACGCTCATTTAAGTATCAAAGACTCTGGCATTATCGAGCCCACTAGTGACAATAAAGGTTCTTTCGAGGTCAACCAAAATTTAAATGAAAAGAGCTACTCCTTGCAGTCTAATGCTTATCATGTGGACTGAAGGGAACACAAATACAAAATAATCAGCCTTGGGAAACCCACACTGGAAACTTCATTTTATGAAAGCTATAACTCAGAGATAATTACTCAAGTCTCAACTAGCAAGTCAATGTACCATATTATAATAACAAGTTCCGCTGCGTACCCATCTAAGTAGGAAAACAGTTGATTTTCCATCAAAACTGGTGTCCAAGCCAATTTCCTAGTTCAACCATAAAATCCACCTACTAATTTATTTTTCACTTCACATACGTATCAAATCCACATGTTTAGAGCTCCAGCAAGACCCTTTAAATCGCCTACCTTCTGAGGTCAAGTTTATTGCTGGTTTGAACAAAAAGTCTGATGTTGAGATGTTCCACAGACCACACTCGTCAAGTGTTAAAACTGAGTTTTCTCAAACGCTGCAGCAAGGTCTTAGTTCTTCATTCTGCAACAGCTTGAAGACTTACAATGGGACACAATGGAGTGGAGTGGAGTGGAGTGGAGTGGAGTGCGTGAGGAATAAAACTAGCCAGCCAATGACATTTAGCAACATCCAGAAATAATATGCATAGATAGGTGAGTCAAGATATGTCTGAGTTTGAGTCTGAAAAATCAAAAATTGGGTGAACACAAATGTAGCAAGGTCTGAAAATCTGTAGTCAGTCTGAGGGAGGCTCTCAAAAAACAAAGTGTAGCTAGAGCCTAATTCCAATATCACACTGCAACTTCAAGTGGTATGATTACTGGATAGCGTCTGTGTGGTCTTTCATGCCCCCAGTCTGGCCAAGAAAGTTAAAAAGAATAGGAAGAGAACAATTAAAAGTCAAGAAGTTTTCCAAACCAGCATATATGTAGATACCTACTACATCTTTTATACTATAAGAATGCAAGTGAGTAGACTAGAGATTTCCCTAAGCCTCTGCTTCTGGAAAAAAGCCCAGTTTTCAATACGATAACTCACCAAACATTAAGCTACAATGTAATAATCAAACTTTATTCAATGATTAAACCTGCTTTGCCCAATCCCCCGCCAGACAATTCACGAGTAAAGTTGTGAAACGGTTATGCAACTTCAGTGGACAGATTAAAGTCATTCAAAAGAAAGTTAAGAAAAAACACAGAAAGAGGATATTTTTCTTCAATTAATCATCGGGGATGAGGGTGATTTCACAGTACCAGACTGGCAGATCCCCCCCCCCCCCCCCCCAATCCCCGAAAGCCATAGATTTTATTTAGGACAAGTGAAAGTACATCATATTAACAATCACAGAAAATGGTTCCCTATCTCGGAGCTTAATAGGATCAACATTTTATAGTCACTGAATAACAAATGACATGTCTGATAAATGGACATCACGGACGGCAGAGGTGGTGGCAAAATGAAATGGTTTATCTAGGCCTAAAAAGACAAAGCAGAGATAAAGCAGGGTAGATAAGGAACAAGGATTGCAACAAGGCTCAAATGTGAAGAGCATATTGAACAAAGAAAAGACTCTAGAGTTCGAAACCAGAAAAAGTCAGTGTTACTACTCAGAAGCAAGATACGCATCCTTGCTAATCAACAACATTCTACACTCAAACTACCTCATTACTGCTCCTCACTTGTAGCACACTGAACTAATCCTTTAATCAAGAATCCCAGCAAAGATGTCTTAGACACCTTTTGCTTTTCTATACAGAAATATATCACCTACAAATAATCTAAGTGTTCTTCAGTTGAATCTCTAACTCAACATACACCTTTTGCAAGTAACACATCTACACAGGGACAGAGGGAGTATGAATGTATTATACATAGCTCTACTCTTAGTTTGTCCAGAAGTTTGCAACTTATATGGATCAAAGGAATCGGTAGGATAAAGAGAAAGCCGTCAAGAAAGTAATAAGAAATCACCAATAACCTACTATTATTTAAATAATAATGGAATTATCAGTAGAAAAGGAAGGGAACTTATAGGGAAAGTTCCTTAATAAAGGTCCCTTTTGCTCTCCCATCAAATTGGTGGAATTCATCCAGAAAGCACACTTCAAGTCCACTCTCCTTATTAATAACTATATAGACAAAAGATAATGAATTATTTGCTTTTAATTGTTCCATTCCCTATACATAATGACAAAACCATGACCTAAGATATACAATTAGAAATGTAAACTGCAATCCTAAAATTTAATAAAAAGCAAACACAGAGCGCGCCTATCAAACTCAAAAACCTAACATACCACTCCATATAAAAAAGCTTCCAACACCACAAACTATATATAGACATGAAAACTCAGCTACCTAAATCCCTAAATGGAGAGAACACAAAGATGAGATCTTTCATAAACCAGAAGAAAAGTCAAAAGATGCCTACAATAAATCACAGTATCCCATAATTTCTCAAAATATAACTACCAAGTGAATTCCTATTCACCAAATCCTACTCGCACTCGTACTCCTTAATCCCCAAATCCCAATCCCACTATACCAAACAATAAAAATTTGGACCCATCTATGACTCCCGTATATCCCCTGCCTTTTTTTTTCTAAGAAGAACCCAACAACGTCGTCAACATCAAGTCCTCAGATGATATGATATGTTTCTCCTTGTCGCACTTACAGCAAAACATAACAACTTGTACAAAGATGCAAGCTTCGAGAGGAAAAGTCGATGATACAAATATTAGAAAAACAAGGGAAATATGGAAACAGCACGAAGATGACACCATGGAGACAAGGACTTCTATCAATGTCCCTTCGAGTAGGTAAAATGCACCGTAGAAAGCTCAGACGTAGTGAAAAGAGAGCTAATACTAAGATGCTAGCATACCCAGCTAAATTAGAAAGAATACCCATTTAACGTACCATATCATAGAAACAAGTTTTGCTGCATTCCCATTTGAGTAGGCAAAATGTGAACGCAGTTTATTATGAATCTCCAGTTCTCCATCTTATCTACAAGCCCTAACAAAATAAGGATAGAACCTCTTCCCAGACATTAGGGGGTCTAGCAAAAGAGACTCCTCGATGCTTTTAATTTCCATTCCAGAACACAACTTCCTGAATCTACGCATCTCTTTGAGAAGAAACCATAAAGAGATGAGAAAATTGACATTAAAAGTGTCATCCCCACGCCACATATATAAACCAAAAAAAAACTCTTGGACCACTATTTACTTTGAACCTCGCCGAGGATTTAAAGCGAACAAGACTATAGAGAATAAATTTCCACAAACCTACTCCATGGGGACGTAACTATGTTACCCCACGTCCCAACCAACATGCACCGATAACACCATATTTAAAAATGATGATATTGGTTCAAAGAGACCCTTTCTCCGTGGTAAAACACCAAGCCATTTTGCGCAGACCACACTCGCCAAGCGGAAAACTTGAATTATTTCTTACACGACTGAAAACATCTTAGTTCTCCAAGACTTAAGCTAAATATAGTTGAGGATAAACGATGGGTTACAATGGAGTAGAGTGGGTAAGAAATAAAAAGTAGCCAGCCAATGACATTTAGCAGCATCTAGCAATAATATGCATAGCTAGGTGAGTCAAAGTATGTCTTGAATTAGTTTGAAGAATCGAGAATTGGGTGAAAACAGATGTGGCAAGGTCTAAAGTCTGTAGTAAGTCCAAGGAGGCCCTTAAACCTAGTGCAACTTGAGCCTAAAGTCCGTATCACATTGTAACTTCAAGAAGGGAAATTATTACTGGATAGCATCATAGCGTGGTGACGTGGTCTCTAATGCCTCAAGTGTGGCCAAGGAATTGAAAAGAATAGGGAGAGAACAATTTAAAAGCCAAGAAGTCTTCCCAATCAGCATAAATGTAAATACCTACTACATCTATTATACTGTAAAATTGCAAGTCAGCAGACTATAGATTTTCCATAAGCTTCCTTCCAAAAATGGAATCACAATCATGCTACAGTGTAATAATCCAACCTATTCTGTGAAGTGAAACTGCTCTGCCAAATACCCCACCAGATAATCCACAAGTAAAGTCGAGAAACAGGTGTGCTACTTAAGTGAACAGACTAGTTGAATTCAGAAAACAAAAACGGAAAGAGAATCTTTTTCTCCTCCATAATCATCGGGGATGGGGATGATTTAGCAGTAGCGGACTAGCCCCCACTCCACTTCTTTTCAAACACACCGCAAAAAGCCATAGTATTTACTTACGCCAAATGCAAGCAGATTAAAATTCCAATTAATTTCACCTGTTACGATAAACAACCCCCTATCTCGGAGCTCAACTGGACTGAATTTCAATTAGTTTCAGAATAACAAATTACGTGTCTGATATAAGGGCATCTCAGAAATATTGGTAATGGTCAAATTAACTGGTTTAGCTAAGCGGGCAGAACTTCTGAAGAATGTGAAGATTCAGAGCTAAAGCAGGGCAGACCGGCAGATGAGGACCAAAGATTGCAAGAAGGCTCAAATGTTGAGACAATATTGAATGAAGTAAAGTCTGTTGAGCTCATAACCAAGAAAAAGTCAGAGTAAGAAACCAGAAGCAATATACGCGTCCTTGTTGATCCATACCATCCTACACTCATACTATCTTTTCACTGCTCTCATTTGTCACACACTGAACTAATCCCTTAATCGAGCATCCCAATAAAAATGTCTTAGCAGCCTTTTGCTTTTCTACTACAGTAATGTACCACATAGAACTATAGAAGTTAATTTAAATGTTCTTCAGTTAAAGCTACATCTCAATCATATCCCTTATACATGAAACACATGCAAAGCGGGACAGAAGGATCATCCCACCATAATTGCCTCAGCTATTTCCTTTATCCTCAGTTTGACCACAAATTTGCAAGTTGTATGGATCAAAAGAATACGTAAGATGAAGCGAAAAGTCCAGGAAGTGAAGAGAAATCGCCAATAGTCTATCTTTCATTTGCATAACTATAAAACTATCACTAGAAAAAGATCGGAAAAGGCCCATACCAGAGACCCCTTATTACTTTCCCATCAAAATGGCGGAATTCATCCAGAATAAAAAATGCTTAAAGCTCCCTTCACAATTTTACATTACTTATTATTAACCAACTATCGTAGTAAAGAAAGGATAGCGGATCATTCCCTTCAATTCGTCTATCATTTAAAAACTTCACTTTCTCTTCGCAGTCCTTCTCTTCTCATCCTCTCAAACTATCTTACCAAACAAAGCTGCTTAAACCCCATACATAATCTCAGATATACAAACTAAACTCAGAAATATAACTTTCCACACCACAAACTCTATACAAACTAAGCTCCACACTTCAAAATATCAACTACCCAATTCCCGAAATGGAGTGAACAACACAAAGATGCAACCTTTCATAAACTAAGCCCACAAAAATAAAATAAAGCAGCTTAAAACACAAACATAACCTCAAAAACCCCACACATGAAACCTCAAAAACAAAAAATCCCACACCACAAACTCCACACAAACTAAACTCCACACTCCGAAACTTCAACTACCCAAATCCCAAAATGGAGTGAACAACACAAAGATTCAATCTTTCATAAACCACAACAAAATACAAAACATCCCCACAAATTATCAAACCACAACTCATGCGACAAAAAGCCATAGCATAGTTGTAAAATGAACTTAAAGGGTCTAATAATATCATACCATTAATCACAAATACTATGTCTTTAAGTTAAATCAACAAAATGGGATTTTCCTACTTAACAAAACATAAAACATCCAATCAAACCACAACTCATGTGACAAAAAGTCATAGCATAGCAGTAAATGAGCTTAAAGGGTCTCAGAATATCATAACATTAATCACAAATATTAAGTCTTTAAATTTGAGCAAAATGGGATTTTTCTACTCAATATAAATAAATAAAAAGAGAAAGAAAAGGGGTTAATTACTGTTTGAGCGTTGTGCCATGAAAGGCCACGGTAGACATTGACTGAGAAGGTGGCTGTGAGGTAAATAGTAGCCAATCCCAAGCCTGCTGTAAACCCCTTGAATACCAACTCTCCTACCTTACTTCCTCCCATTTTTTCTATGTCTTCTTTCTTTGCATATGTGCACTATACTATATTTCTTTCTATGGACATTAAATTAAGGAAAATTTATATTTGATGCCATGAGGTTTTGTCTAATTCCACTTTGATTACCTAACGTTTTAGTAATTCCATTTTGGTTACCTTTGGTTTCAAAATTTACCCAGTTTAGTAAGCTGATCTTAACGCCGTCAAACTTTCTAACCATTTTGTACATTTGACATAATTATTTGACTAAACTTTTAAAATCTTGTTAAAAAATAGGTTGGGAGATAAGTTCCAAATCTCAATTTTCTTTTCTTTCTTTTTCATAAACTTTGATAAGTTTTTGAAAATACAAAAAATACATAAAAAAAGTTCCTAAAATATAAATAAATCCCAAAAAATCACTAAAATTTTCCAAAAAAAATCCAAACATTCCGAAAAAAATCAGAAAATTTTCTAAAAAAAAATTTCTGAAAAATCCAAAACATCACCCAGAAAATTATACAAATCCAATAACAACTTTTATGTCTCGCAAAATTGTGTTTGGCTATCTTTACCAAAAAAAAAATAAAAAATTCACATAATTAAAATTGAATGCTTTGAATAATTTATTTAATTTAATGAATTGCTAGTAAATAATAAAAGTTTAATTAAATGAATTTTAAAAAAAAAAACTTTTTGCAAAAATAGCCAAAACACAGCTTTGCGGGACATAAAAACAATCTTTGGATTTGTCTATTTTTCAGGGAGGATTATTTGGATTTTTTTAGAAATTTTTAATATTTTCTTAGGCATTTTTGGATTTTTTTGAAATTTTCAATGTTTTTTTTTTTTGTGTGTGCTTTTTATGTCCGCAAATTTATAAAAGTTTATGAAAAATAAAGAAAAGAAAATTGAGATTTGCAACTGATTCCCCCCCCCCCCCACCCAACTTATTTTTAACAAGATTTTAAAATTTTAGTCAAATAATTAAGTTAAATGTACACAATGGATGAAAAGTTTCACGGCGTTAAGGTTATGTCACTAAATTGGGTGAATTTTGATACCCTAGGTAGCCAAAATGGAATTACTAAAATGTCAGGTAACCAAAGTGAAATAAGCCAAAACCTCAAGGCACCTAAATGTAAATTTTTCTTAAATTAAACATGTGTAATGGGGCAGGTTTCTGCTAATGGCCCGTGACCCGCCCCGCTTAATGCATATCACGACCTGTAATTTACAATGAAGGGTCGAGCAATTAACGGGTCGGAAAGGGTCAAGGCGGGTCAAAGTTATGGAAAGAAGTATTAGTATGAACAACTCGTGACCTAAATTAAGGACCCGTCATCGGCCTGCTTTGGCCTTCAACATTTTCTTTAAGACCCCCGCCCCAACCCGTTTCGATTGGCTTATCTCGGCCCAAACCCGGCCCAATGAAATTAGTAGTTTTTTTGTTCTTAGAATAGATTAAAAAAAAAACATAAATGGTTGGGGGCGTCTTTTCTTAAGACAAACTCGTAACATGGTCGGGTAGAGTCTTTGATGATAACGGTTATAGTGGCTTGATTGTTTTTCCGCGAGCCGTCAAAAGTTAGTTTTGATGTTATTTGTGTATGGGTTTGCGCATCTAATAATGTTGATGGTGTCAATGCATGGACCATGTACTCATGTATATGGTACAACATATACACATAGGATTAAAAATAAATAAAAGAGCAAATTACCATGTAAATCCCTCTTTTTAACCCCATGTGTATATGATACTCCATATACATGAGTAAAGGATCCAATTTACTTGATGATGTGGGAGAATCTATTTGAGCATGTGGGGTTTGAACAATCCATGGACCATGTACTCATGTATATGGAGTACCATATACACATGGGGTTAAAAAAAAATAAAAAAAGCATATTACTATATTACCCTCCTCATTTTAACCCTACATGTACATGGTACTCCATATAAATGAGTATATGGTCCTATTATCCGGGTTTGAACATGTAATCTATACAATATTGTTTAAAGACGTTCAAGCTCGGACATTGTGCCACGTCATCTTTCACAATGTTGCGCCACATCATCATGTCTATACGACCATACCTTTTAACATGGCATTTTGAATGCAAATTTTCCTCTCTCTGTAATTATTAAAACCTACAAATGCCTATTAAATTTAACATAAAGATTATAATCGCAAATATGCAGAAAAACTTTTCTTAAACATAATGTACAATGAGTGTCTATTGACATCAATATTTTTTATTTTCTGACTTCAAAACTTTATGCATGGAACAATTTCACAAATAAAATATTTTTTTAAAGTACATATGTACATATACTCAATTATTTCATAAATTCTTTTAGTTTATACCTTAGTCAGAATTAAGTTATTGTGTCATACAATTCCAGCCTCCATACCGTTTTAAAAGTCCGAATTTGCAATGATAAAACTAATATCTTGAAGGAAGTCCTCCGCGATAATTGCTCGTGGGAAGCAACGACTTCTAATAATGTGTTTGATTCCAAACTTAATCCCAGTCCACCATGTTCAATAGTTGATGAGTTACTTCAAAATTCAGAAGAGGGAATGGTTCCTATGGAGGATAGTGTATCTATCACTGCTGTAAAAGCTTTGCCTATTAACCTTCCTACAATTCAGGCTTCCCAACTTGATATCAACATTGTGGATATGGAAGTGGAAGATGTCATTGACATGGATAAGGATGATGGTGTTAGTCATCCTTATGCACATATGGGTACTCTAAGTCGATCGCAGGGAAAATGGAGAAGGAAGAAGAGAGATCACTCTCACAAGTGCACTAGTAGTGTTCTCTTTTGCAGGTATTTCATTAAAGCGCGACAAAATGGGTTGAATCCAAGCAAGGTGAAGTTTAGGAAAACAATCAACCCCAAGCCTTATAAAGCTCTTGAAATTTTCTCATGCCGCGAACTCACAATTGGCTACAAAAGGAAATTTCAAGCGAATGGAAAAACTTCCAACACCACGAAAAAAAGGCTTCGGACTTTTGTTTCCAATAATGGTGTAGGAAATGCTGGTTGTCTTGGCCAGGAGACACCACCTATTATCATGTAGTAGTTGTGTTGTATTTTATTTGAGTTGATCTTTGTCAAAAAAAAAAAAAATAACTTATTAACTTTCACCTTCAAAACTGTAATCATTGATCATTAGTTTGACTAAAACTGGCAGACTACTACATGCAGTTTAGTACAAGTACTGGTAACCACTACTAGCCATCGTGGACCAGTGGAAATGTGGAATCATGTGAGGCCATGGTCAGAATTTGATTTCTATTCTGAAATTTGTAATCTTATAATTCAGTTTCAAATCAAGCGTTTGCGTTAGAATTTCCTCGAGTCTTTATAAGTGTTGAGAGTTTCCCACATCCGAGTCTTTTTTCTCTCCTTATGTCTGATTTAGCAAGACTGCTGAAAATGGTACTGCCTCCATCCTAAATTTCCTCGAGTCTTTAGCACTAAAATTAGACAGGCCCAAGCCCACCAAAAACACTAACCCATTGCATATAACCTATTAATTTATCACCCTTCCCACCTATTTTCA